>APFE030110300.1:63590-76447 GCA_000404065.3 Pinus taeda | reverse complement strand
AGAGGACGAAACAAATATTAGAGCTTGTGCACAGTGATGTGTTTGGACCTGTGAAAGTTCCATCACTGGGTAAGTCTGTGTACTATGTATCATTTATAGATGACTTTTCAAGGAATACATGGATATATTTCCTTAAGAAGAAATCTGCAGTCTTTGACAGGTTTAGAGAATTTAAGGCTCTGGTGGAAAATCAGATAGAGAAGAAGATAAAGGTGTTGAGGACAGATAATGGTGGAGAATTTTGCAGCAAGGAATTTGAAGAATTTTGTAGGAAGTGTGGTATAGCATGGCAGAAGACTACTCCATATACACCTCAGCAAAATGGAGTCGCAGAAAGAATGAACAAGACGTTGATGGAAAGGGCAAGAAAGAAGCATGCTCAGTGGTGCCAGGTTAGGACAGGAATTCTGGACAGAGGCGGTGGATACTGCATGTTACTTGGTCAACAGGTCACCTTCATCAGTGTTGGAGGATAAGACTCCAGAAGAAGTATGGACTGGTAAGAAACCCTCTCTTCACATCTGAGGGTATTTGGATGTGATGCATATGTACATGTTCCAAGGGAGAAATGAACCAAGTTGGATAGTAAATCTGAAAAGTGCATCTTTATTGGGTATAAGGATGGTTTAGAGGGTTATAAGCTCTGGAACCCAGTCACACGGAAGGTTGTGTACAATGGACATGTGATGTTCAGAGAGGTGAAAGATGTTATTAAACATGAAGTCCAACCAATGGAACCTATGAAGATAGAGTTTGAAGGAGGAAGAATCAGACTCTATAGCAGAGGAGGAATTAGAAGATGAAGAGCCACAAACTCTGCTTGTGAGAAGATCAATTCGAGAAAGAAGGCAGCCAGAAAGGTATAGTCCATCTGCTTTTTGTTCAAATTTTTCTTTGTCTGTTAATGATGATGATCCAAAAACAGTGAAGGAAGCAGTGGATTCAGAGGATGGAAAACTCTGGAAAGAGGCCATGGTTGATGAAATGGCAACTTTGCACAAAAATGCGGCTTGGGATCTAGTGGAGTTATCGACTGGAAGGAAACCCATTGGCAACAAATGGGTGTTCAAGAAGAAGACAAATATAGAAGGGAAGTTGGAGAAATACAAATCTCGGTTGGTAGCAAAAGGTTATTCCTAGGTGATGGGAATTGATTTTGGTGATATTTTTTCTCCTGTTGCCAAGGTAACTTCTATTAGATTACTTTTATCTGTTGCTGCTACTTTTGATTTTGAGGTAGAACAGATGGATGTGAAGACAACATTTTTCACGGGGATTTGGAAGAGGAAATCTACATGAAGCAACCTGAAGGCTTTGCGGTGAAGGGTAAGAAGAACTGGTATGCAAGTTAAAGAAGTCTTTGTATGAGTTAAAACAGTCACCAAGGATGTGGGATCAGAAATTTGATACATTTATATGGGGACTTGGCTTCACCAGAAGCAAAGAAGATCGTTGTGTGTATTTTAAATTAATTGGTGATCGTGTTACTTATCTGGTCTTCTACGTGGATGATATGTTGCTGGTTGGAAATGACAAAGAAATTATCCAGGATTTGAAGCAATTGTCCTCCAAATTCAACATGAATGATCTTGGTGCTGCAAACTATATTTTTGGCATGGAAATTAAAAGAGATCGAGCAAAGAGGAAGCTCTGGTTAAACTAGAGGAAGTATGTCGAGACAATACTGCAGAGGTTCAATATGCAGGATAGTAAATCGGTGAAGGTTCCTATTCTTGTAGGTGTGAGGTTATCTGCTGAACAGTGACCCAAGACATAAGAAGAGGAAGAGGACATGTCCCGTGTTCCATATGCAAGTGCAGTTGATAGCTTGATGTATGCAGTGGTCTATACTAGACAAGACATTGCACATGTAGTGGGAGTATTGAGCAGGTTTATGTCAAAACCAGGGAAGGAGCACTGGACAACAGTGAAGCGGGTTTTCAGGTATTTGTGTGGTACTAGTGATTATGGTTTGTGCTACCAAGGAAGACCAGGATTGGACAGAGCGTTGGATATTCATGGCTTTGTTGATGCAGACTAGGCAAGAGATCTAGATCAAAGAAGATCTACAAGTGGGTATGTGTTTAACCTATTTGGAGGTGCAGTCAGTTGGATGAGTAAGAAACAATCTGTAGTGGCACTATCAACTACAGAGGCAGAATACATGGCAACCACTCATGCAAGCAAGGAAGAAGTTTGGTTGCAGAGATTATGTTCAAGTATGGGGTTAGTACAAGGAGCTATAAGGATAGATTGTGACAACCAAAGTGCAATTTTCTTGGCAAAGAACCCTACTTATCATCCAAAGACAAAGCACATTGATGTTCAGTATCACTTTGTGAGGGATATGATAGAAGACAAAAAGGTGTTGTTGGTAAAGGTGGACACTTTTAAGAATACTGCAGATGCATTAACAAAATATGTGAGCTCTGAGAAGTTCTCTTGGTGTAGAGAAACAATGGCGTTTCAGGGCTGGAAAAATGACTAAGCTCTCCTATGGCCCCCTATGGAAAGAAAAGAACAAATGGGAGATTGTTGGGTTGTGTTATATTCTTTCCATGACTAACCTACGTAGTGAACCGGGGGGTTAGAGGGGAGGTGGAGCCCCCCCTTCATTCTTGTCCGGGGGGTTTGAGGGGGGCGGGTAGCCCCCCTCTACAGGGTCTGCGGTAGCGCCCTGGGAAAAAAGTGTTTGGACCCTATATTAGGTTGGGCGAACCTACCTATGGTTTTCGGTCCATGGTTTTGGATGAGATGGTTTTTCATTCCATGGTATTAGATGCTTCGGCATGTATAAATATGTATTGTAACATTGAAAGGAACATAATGAAAAATCAAGCTGGTAGTCCCGGTTTTGGGATCCAGTGGGAAATCTCTGTGTATATGTGTTTTATGTCTCACATTTTTATTTTTCCTATGATTTTGAATTCATATGCAGATAATTTCTGTACGGGGTTAAAACCTACACTGAGGGAGGCACTCCCATGCTCAGCTTTATAAATTTTCATTTCATGTACATAGATCAGATAGTCGTCTGTAGATACAGACTTGTGATTCTATAGATATAGAGTCATAATCCATGATTAGGATGACCATCTGTGTAGATCCTTTGTACATTTGATTTTTGTGTATCTCTGAATATATTGCAGCCCAAATGGATGAAACTAGATCCAGGGTCTTCAAACTCATTCAATCTTCGCTCAATGTACAAGTCAAACGATGTGAAGAGATGTTCTGAGGTCAAGCATGGAAATACATCGCCTGATTACTAGCTAATGATGTGAGTTGTTAACAGACGTGAGAGGGATCACCGATAGTGATAATGATCCTCCAGGTACTATAGTACATTGCACACAGTGTGAATACATGATCCAATGTCGAACACCATGCAAAATCTTTCAGTCGAAGGCTATTGATGTTAACCTGTCGCCAAAAGAGAGAAACTTGCCATTGATGTAAACAAGCTTCAAAGCACTGGAAGGGTGTTTCTAAGTCAACTTCTTGAAAAATGAGCTGATGTCGACAAGAAGAGACTCGTTGTAGGAGGGCCTTGATGTATCCCACATCTACAACATGAAATGAAGCAAATGATTTCTAGAGGTGAAAATGAACTAACAACACAAGGTTCAGGAATGGTGGTCATGAAAAATGAAGGTTGGAGGTATTGCAGTGTATGAGACATTAACTAGATGACTTCTTAACTGGATGGCTTCTCAATTGGATGACTTCTCTTGAACATGTTGGCGACACTGAGATGAATTGGTAGTGTTAACCCCAAAAGATGGATGATATGAAAGACCAATGGTATGATGACCGGTGAACGAAATAACCCAACCCAACTCAATCATGGAGATGAAGTGAAAGTGTCATGTTCAAGAGCGACTTGCTACCATAAATTCTTCAAGACTTTTCCCTTCTTTCCCGAATCATTGCTGACCATTACCTCTTTATTTTTGTCAAGCTTGAGGAGGATAACATATTCTTGTTCTATAATTTTAGTTTCAGGCAAACTCGTCGCTATTTGATGTTTTAATGAGTCTAGCGACAGTGAAACTCGGTCTTGTCTAGATGGACAAGTTTGTCGCTATTATTTTAACAAGTTTAACAACAAGGATAACTCGGTCATTTTCATTTTTAGAGAGTTTGAAAAGAGTCGAAAATAAAAATCTCTAATTTCTTTTTCATAAAGTAATCCCTCAGGTCTGAAAAAGGATAAAATAATACAAGAGGGATGATGTTTCCAATACTTTAATGAGTTGGAAAAGACAAGCACTTAACAAAAAGGGTTTAAAGAGGACTCTATAGTTTTCTTTTAATTTTTGAGTCAAAGCTTGAAAAGAAGACAAAAATTCTACTTGGTGGCCAAAGATTCTCAATTCACTCTTTAGCACATCAGGTTTTGTCGACAGTTGTTCAACTTGCTCAAAACTCCATCAAATTGATTAAAAAATACATATTTATGAATGAAACATGAACTAAAACTAACATTTACTTGAAGTACATGGAAAAGTAAA
Organism: Pinus taeda; assembly: GCA_000404065.3. NCBI lineage: Eukaryota > Viridiplantae > Streptophyta > Pinopsida > Pinales > Pinaceae > Pinus > Pinus taeda. Next base: position 71,933 of record APFE030110300.1, on the reverse strand, counting down.
CATAAAAGTAGCTTTAACATTTCATTTTCACCATCTCATTTCAAATATTGGATTTTGGAGCTCTGAAGCATTTTTTTCCCCCAAATTTCACTAGTCGATTGCAAGAGATTCTGTGGATCATTTCCCACACTGTCAGGACTAGGTAGGAGCTATCCTTATGCTCTTTAATTTCATTCCATATTTTCTTAGTTATGGGCAAGTTTCCTCATCTTTATGGGCCTCAGGGGTTTAAAAAATTTGTTCTCCAATATCTTAAGAAATTTACTACATAACATAAATAATTACTGAGAGGAATAAATATAAGAAATAACTAGCAACAACCATAAACACATAAACACAAATGTTTATCTGGGAAAACCCCAAATCTAGGGAAAAATCCAACCTAATAAGATCTCATTAGAATTGGCCAAAACCCTATCCAATCCGACCAAGTGAACCTTCACCGCTCACCTCCAGGTCTTTCATTACAATGAAGTCCTTCCAGCCTTTTATAAGCTACATTACATATAATACCACATGCAGAATACTATGGGTGCACAATACCATGTGCCCCAAAACCATCACTGTTTAACCTGGTCAACTTTGACTCTATCCTGAGTCAATTTTACCTAATAATTCCCCCCTTAAACTTGAATTGGGGTTCCTTGACTAACTCCAGCCAAACCTGCTAAGTGAGACAATCCCACTCACTCTGGCTCTTACCCCCTTCAAAGTTTTTACTAGGGGTATTGTTAACCTGACATCCCCCTATCACCTAGGTCTAACCCAGACTTTACCAGTGATCACTAACGGGTACACATGCCTTACTAGGTCTTATAGTAGTATGCCCATTTACATGCAATAATTTTGACTTCATTACTTTTTTTTTGTTTATTGCTGCTGCGATTCTGATCCATCCTCTCTCAATTTTATTTGCTCAAAAACTTCTATCAAACCGCTCCAACTGTGAGCCTGACTAGAACCTTGTAGATTCCAACACCGATGACCTCACATAGCAGAAAACGAACAATTTTTGAAGCCACATGAACAATTTTCTTCTCTCCACCATTATTTTCCTAAAAAGGTTGCATTGATGTCATCAAGCACTATAAACCCCTGGTATCAAAGAATCCCTTTGAAGCCAATATCTGGCTCTGATACCAGTTGTTAACAAATTTACTGCATAACATAAATAATTACTGAGAGGAATAAATATAAGAAATAACCAGCAACAACCATAAACACATAAACGCAAATGTTTATCTGGGAAAACCCCAAATCTAGGGAAAAACCCAACCTAAGAAGATCTCATTAGCATTGGCCAAAACCCTGGCCAATCTGACCAAGTGAGCCTTCACCACTCACCTCCAGGTCTTGCATTACAATGAAGTCCTTCCAGCCTTTTATAAGCTCCATTACATATAATACCACAGGTAGAATAGTATGGGTGCACAATACCATGTGCCCCAAAACCATCACTGTTTAACCTGGTCAACTTTGACTCTATCCTGGGTCAAGTTTACCTAACAAAATCATCGCACTTTACCTATATCCAAAAATGCAATGCATACTAGGCTGCCAACAGGCAACCTAATATGCATCTCACCTTGCTCAAGGGCTAGGTGTGATGGGCGTAGAAGGGAAAGTTTGTACAGTGTTTTTCATCAAATGTTGAACTATTTTTTACCCAACATGAATCCTAACTCATCTAATGTTTGTATTTCAGATATTTGTGGGATCAAGATGGTTGTTTCATGGTGAGAATGAGAACATGAAGAGGAGGATATGATTTCTTTACATGACCAGGGCACAGTGGATGCATTAAGGAACTGTGGTTTACTAAAGTTCTTCCACTTATCTAGCAATAGACAACAAATAAGTTTGCTGCAGTATCTTCTTCATGCTTGGGATCCTATTGACCAGGTATTCTAGATCAGGGGTAAATCTATTCCTTTCACAATTGAGGATATTTATTTTCTGATGTGTTTTTCGAGACGTGGTGCCCCTCTTTCATTATCAATATTTGCTCATGGAGGCGAATCAGTGAAAGATTACATTCATCAATTCTGCAAGGAAGGATCCCAACCCAGCAGAGATGGTAAGATTGATATCCAGGATATTACTGATCGACCTTTGAGGACCATTCTTTTTACACTTGCTAGATTGGCTGGCAGTGTTTCCTTACACTTAGCGAACAAATCCTACATGCAGTATCCCTTGGAATTCCTAGAATTGAAGGTGTTCAATTGGTGTGATCTAGTACTTCCTATCATGAAAGATCAACTATCCAAAGTAAAGACTGGAAGAACCAAGAATTTTGGTTATGGATCCATTTTGACTGCGTTTTCTTTGGAAAGAATCCCACTTATGAAACCACAAAACATTTCAGTGGGAGTGCCTGGACCAAGAGAACCACAAATGTAGCGATGGGTGGACCTTATGGCTAGGGGCGCTGGCCAATCACAGGTCTGATTCTCATCTACATTTTTCGAGTGGTTCGATTGCCAAGAGATGGCATTTGTGGAGTATCCATATGTAGGTATGGATTTCCGAGGCGATTCAGATTTGGCATTACTAGTCAGTGAGCAGTGGAGTGCTATAGGTAAAATGATTTGACCACATCTTTTGTAGTTTTCTATTCTTTTTGTGTTTTTTTATTATTACCAATACTAAATAAACTCATGTGTGTATGTAGATATCAGACTAGTTTGACTAGTGGCACGCCCATGGGAGGGAGATGCTCCAACGAGGGAAGCTATAGGGAGAGCAGTCCTTAGGGATCTGGACAAAGCAGAGACTCTTGCATAGCTACAGGATCAGATAGAGGGATTAACTCTTGGCATTTCATATGTCTGGACTAACGAGTTACCTATGAGGTTACATCGCCATACTACTGGTGTATCGAGTCGTTGGACTAGGCTCCTGTGCATGATAGCATAGGTGGTTACCTGTTATCACCAACATCACTAGTCTAGGATGTTTTTTTGCATTCATTTTGAGTTTCTGGGTTAGATGACCAATTTTTTCTTGGACACAAAACATTTTGTGAAAATTTATGAACAACTATCTATTTTGACTTTTGGATTTTTATTATGGCTAAGTGGTGAAATCCTAATGCAAATGTTGATGTGAAATGCTTTCTTTACATATGTTGCAAATGTCTATTTAACACATAGTTTTCTTATGGATCATTCAATGTGTTTAAGTTTATGGAAATGTGATGATATTGAATGAAATCAAAATGTCTTTCCAAACTCCTAACTCTTAGGAACATGCGATGAATAGCTAGGTTCTAGACAGAATAAACGTCAATAAGTTGTAGAATGACAAGTTGTGAATTTAGCCTGACAATGATTCAGTGTATGCCATGTGAAATGGCATCAGAGAGGAGTTCAATCAATGCACTATACTCAGCAACGTTGTTTGTTGATTGACCAATACATATTCCTCTGAAACTCACTAACTCGTCACTTGGGGCAAAGATGGCCTAGACTACAAAAGATAGGTTCCACATGCTATGACTAGCTCCATTAGCATACACAAAACATTGTTCCAAAAATTTTGACATCTATAACAAATGTGAAGTGGATTACCTAACCAAAATGACAACTCCAAAAGAAAAGACACAAAAATGCAATGAAATCATATGTACAGTGAGTTTTACTACACTTAATCAAGCATAGTAACGTTTGGGATACAACCCATTTCAGAGCTATGATAGTGGAATCCCATCATAATCGACTAACTCATAGGCTCCTTTTGTCAACACACATTTAGCGATATAAGGGCCCATCCATAATGATTCAAATTTTCCTTTTACTAATTTGTCAGAATCCTGATCGTAAAGTAAGACCATGTCACCTTCTAAGAAGACACGAGGCTTAACATTTTTGTCATATTGTGCCTTGATGTGTTTCTTATGTGCTTCGTTAGCCAATGCAGCATCACAAAGGGTCTCATCCAGATGGATTAATTCCAAGAAACGAGCTTTTTCTTCAGAAGTATTGAGTAGTAGGTCGATTGCGGGCTTGAGGGATGAGATTTCACACTGAATTGGTAAGACTAATTCTAGACCATACACCAATGAAAACAGCATAAATCTGGTCACATTTCTCACTGAGGTCTAGTAGAGCTGAGTACATGATTAAATGCCAATTCCACTTATTGACTCCAATCATTATTTGCAGCATGTGCTTAAGGACTTTGTTGTTGCCTAAACTTGCCTATTAGCCTGCGGATAATATGGAGTAGAACTATGATGGGACAATCCTAATTTGGTAGTTAACTTGATCATCATGTGATTGTGAAAATGTGACCCATGATATGTGACTATAGCATGTAGCACGCCGAATCTAGAAACTACATGATTGAAAAAAAAAGAGCAGCCGTGTCACTGCTATTGTTCAATGTAGGCATCGCCTTGGCCCATTTCGTAAAGTAGTTGACAATGACTATAATATTCCCATGCCCCCCATCCAAGGTGGGTTTACATGTCATGAAATCAATGCCCCATTTAGTGAATGGGCCAACAACAACTACTAGATGCATTGGTGCAGGTGGTAATATAGTTTTACAATCGAAAATATGACAAGCATGGCAACTTCTGACTGCAAGTATGCAATCTTTGAATATGGTTGGCCAAAAGTAACCAGCTTGTAAGATTTTCTGTGCTGTTGTGTAACTAGATAAATTCCCCCCACAAGCACCTAAATGACATTCATTCAAAGATTTTTCATCCTCCTCATGCGTAAGGCACCTTCATATAATCTTATCGACACCACGACAATAAAGTGTATCACCAACTATTAGATAATATTTGGCTTGGTATTAAATACATCGTTGTTCAGAGTGAGAGGTGTTAGGCCTAAAGGCTTCATTCTAGAGATAGACCAGTATATCCCCATACCACGGATCACTTGACAATATCAAAAACAGAGACTCATCCATGATTGATGCTTCTGATGTTAAATCGTTGGAGGACGTGGGAAGGTCGCAAAGTAGCTTTTCAAAGACGAGAGATTTCTTTGATTTGGATTTGATCAATTCCAGATCAAACTCCTGCAAGATGACTATCCATTTCAAATATTTCCCCCCAAGCAATTGATGTGACAAGATGTATGTCATAGGGTTGCAATCTAATACAATGGTAGTTTTGTGAAGGAGAATATAATGTCAAAATCTCTGTACAGCTTGGACGACTACTAAAGCCAACTTTTCAATGTAAGAGTACTTGCTTTCTATATCATTAAGATTATGACTTAAATAATATATAGGATGTTCAATTCCACCATATTCTTGCACCAAAACCATACTGATGGTTGTATCTGCAGTGGCGAGATATAAGTAAAAGTCTTTTTGATAGTTGGGGGCATACATTAATGATGCTTTTATCAGGGAATCTTTGAGAGCATCAAAGGAAGCTTGCGCAACCTGATCCCAATGGAAGGGTATCCCTTTCTTCAAAAGAGGTTTCTAACCTTTAGCGAGCTCAACATAATTTGGAATGAACCTTCTCAGAAAGTTTGCCTTCCCTTGAAGTCTCTGGATCTATAGCAAATTTGAAGGTGGAGGCATGTCAAGAATTGCTTGAACCTTTGTTGGATGGAGTCAAATTCCACCCTTAGAAACTACAAATCGAAGCAGTTGATCAGAGCCGACACAAAACACACATTTGTGGAGATTGAGTCTTATCTTGTAGTGTTGGTAATGCAAAAATATGGCTCTCAAATGTTGTAGATGATTAGTTTGTTTTCGCAAATGAGAAGGTAGAATGTAAAGATATGGTTGAACTATGTGTTTGATGTCATGGAAGGCATAATTCATTGCCCTCTGAAATGTCGCCCCTACATTCTTTAAAACGAAAGGTAATTTGTGATATGCAAATGTGCCCCATGGACATATAAATGCAGTTTTTGATTGATCTTGTGGGAAGATATTGATTTGATTGTATCTGGAAAAACCATCCATGAATGAAAAGATTTCACATCTGGCACATTCATCAATAATCTGGTCAATAAAGGGTGAAGGATAGTTGTCCTTTGGACATTCTTGATTTACATCCCTATAATCGACGCACACTCTAATTTTCCCTTATTTTTTCATCATGAGAACAATAATTGATACCCAATCAGTGAGAGGTATATGGTAGATGAAGCCAACATGCAAAAGTTTTTCAACCTGTGTTTTAATGGCAGTGGCTTTCTTTGGATGAACAGGTCGAAGTCATTTACGTACTAGTTTGACATCAGGATACATTTTGATCTCATGCTAAACAATTCATGAGTTAATGCCTAGCATTTCCTCATAAGACCATGCAAAGACATCTCTGAATTCACGAAAAAGAGCACAGTAATTTTCTAGTTCTGATGGAGAACAAGATTTGTCGACGTGAATATTTTCTACAACATTGGGTTTGGTTGAAATATTTATGGAGATAGTTTCTTTGATGTTAGACAGATTTCACTCAGAATCGACTATATTTACAAAATTCAATAAAAAATCAACGATTGAAGGGTGATTGTCGTCTTTTGAATAATCTTCATTGTCATCTCAAAGGTGGGAACAATGATGATAATCTTGCCATGGCATCTCTCCTATAATCATTGATTGGATGATTCCTTTGTCTATAGAACGTATACGAGACAAAAGATCAGAAGAGGTGCCATATTCTAAAGACCTATCTACCCAAATACTCATTGAGTGAAAATTCAAGTTTGCCGCACAAGCCCAATAGATTGATTGCTACAAAGATCCGATGGGTCTTGGCGGCAACACCTCACAATGATCATCACTCTCAAAATAGTTGGAACTCAGATGATGTAGAAGATATCATGTTGCAGGTTTCCGCTGTTGCCACTTCTGCAAAACCGAATGATGACGGTAGGGCAAAAGTACCCATTAAGGAAGGATCTTTTAGGAGACCTACTCTAACATTTTGAAGTGATTGTGAATTTCCATGTATCAATGGAGTGCTTCTAGTCGCTTGTGAACTATTAGCAAAAAAGGCTATTTGGTCAATGACTGTGAATCCACCTTTGAAGGGAAATGCAATCGTCCAAAAATATGTGGACACAACCCTAGCCATAGCATAAACCCAAGGCCTTCCCAGTAAAATATTGTAATCAAGGAGTCCATCAACAACCTCGAATTCAAAATCTATAGGTTTTAACCCCGTATAGAAATTACCTGCATACGAATTCTAAATCACAGGAAAAAGAAAAATTCGAGAGCATAACACATAAAACACATATACACAGAGATTTCCCACTGGATCCCAAAACCAGGACTACCAGCTTGATTTTTCATTATGTTACTTTCAATGTTACAATACATATTTATACATGCCAAAGCATCCATTACCATGGACCGAAAAACCATCGCGTCCAAAACCATGGACAAAAAACCATAGGTAGGTTCGCCCAACCTAATATAGGGTCCAATTTTTTTTTTCCCGAGGCACTACCCCAGACCTCGTAGAGGGGGGCTACCTGCCCCCCTCAAACCCCCCAGATAGGGGGCACTGCTGCCCCCCTGTGACCCCCCCCACTGCGCAATCGACGCAACGAAGGAGGGGTTCTGCCCCCCCCTCTAACCCTTTGATTCACTACGTAGGTTATTCATGGAAAGAATTAACACAACCCAACAATATCTACCGTTTCCCCCCTAGTTCTACTTGTAAGCTACTTAAAATTCCGTATGGAGTGTAAGTTCTTCCATCGAAAGCTTTTAGTGTTGTTGGTAATCGTGACAAGGGAACCAAGAGAACAGATCCTACATGAAGTATGCCTTGGAATGCCTCGAACTGAAGGTGTTCAACTAGTGCGAGGTGGTACTTCATATCATAAGAGATCAACTATCCAAAGTAAAGACGGGAAGAACTAAGAATTTTGGTTATGGATTGTTGAAATTTAGTACCTGAGGACAGGTGGTTCCCTTAGCCTTTGATCTTTGGCCTAGGGAAAAGTGTCCAAAAGATTTTAATTTTTCTCCTAAAGTGACTTTATAATTTTTATAAAGTTAAAATCTAATTTAAAAGTGACTTTAAGTGATAAAGTTACTAAGTCTAATTTTAAAGTGACTTTTATAAAGTCAATGAAAATTTAGAAAGGAAAAGTGACTTTGGAAATAAATGACTAAGTGGGTCTTTATTAAAGTGGGTGAATTAAAAAATAGAAAGTGAGATTTAAATGTGCATTTAATCTCCGCCATTGATCTAAATCTATTTCAGCCATTGGATTTAGAGATCACCCAAAAGTCACTTGGATCACCCAAAAGTCACTTGGAGTTGTATTAAAGGAGGAAAAGATCATTCATTCTTTCATGAGCACATTGGGAGAAGGAGAGCAAGAGAGCAAGGGAGATTTC
>APFE030110300.1:0-30653 GCA_000404065.3 Pinus taeda | reverse complement strand
CAGAGGAGCAGACAAGAATAGAAGAAAAGACTCCATCCAGATATGTTCAGAAGAATCATCCAGAATCTCAGATTATGGGGCAGAAAGAAGCAGGTGTACAAACAAGAAGAACAGTTGCAGAATCCTCAAGCTATTTGGCATTACTCTCCTCTACTGAACCACAAAATGTGAAAGAGGCATGCGAAGATGAATGTTGGATAAAAGCAATGGATGAAGAACTTGAGCAAATCGAAAGGAACGACACTTGGGAACTGGTTCCTAGACCAAAGGATAAGAATGTTATCGGAACAAAATGGGTCTTCAAAAATAAATTGAATGAAAATGGAGAAGTAATTAGAAACAAGGCCAGACTTGTTTGTAAAGGTATGCGCAGCAAGAAGGAATAGACTTTGAAGAAACCTTTGCTCCTGTTGCAAGACTTGAGGCCATTCGAATGTTCCTTGCTCTCTCAAGTTTTCAAAACTTCAAAGTATTTCAAATGGATGTGAAATCAGCCTTTGAATGGAGACTTAGAAGAAGAAGTATACATTGAGCAGCCAGATGGTTTCATTCTTGGAAATGATCCAAATCTTGTATGCAGACTTAAAAAGGCACTTTATGGTCTCAAACAAGCTCTAAGGGCTTGGTACTATCGCTTGGACAAATATCTTCATCAACAAGGTTTTTCAAAAGGATCAGCGGATAACAATCTTTATATAAAAATTGAAAATGATAAATTGCCAATACTTGTTGTGTATGTAGATGACATTATCTTTGGCAGCAATGAAGAAGCTATGAGTCAAAACTTTGCCTTGGTGATGCAGAAAGAATTCGAAATGCCCTTTCTTGGAGAACTGACATACTTTCTTGGTTTGCAAATACAACAAAATGAAGGAGGGATCTTCTTTTCTCAAACCAAGTATCTCAAGCAGATTTTGAAGAAATATGGCATGGAAGATGCAAAACCTGTATGTACACCCATGGTAACAGGATGCAACCTTAGTGCAAATGAAGAATCAGCAGCAGTGCATCAACCAACCTACATATCTATGATTGGAAGTCTACTTTATTTGACAGGTACCAGACCAGACATCATGCATGCAGTGGGAATAGTTGGAAGATTTCAGGAAAATCCGAAGGAAACTCATCTTCAGGCAGTGAAGAGAATTTTCAAATATCTTCAAGGGACTCAAAATTATGGCTTATGGTATCCTAGAGATACAGATCTCACACTTCATGCTTATACAGATGCATATTGGGCCAGAAGCGTGGATGACAGAAAGAGCACAAGTGGTGGTGTATTCTTTATGGGTTCCAGATTAGTATCTTGGTTTAGCAAGAAACAGAGTTCGATTGCCTTGTCTACAGCTGAAGCAGAATATGTTGCTATTGCATCTTGCCGCACTCAACTACTTTGGATGATGCAGACCTTGCAGGATTTCCAAATCACTTGTATACCACCTATCTCCATCTTATGTGATAATACAAGTGCAATCAGTATTTCAAAGAACCCAGTTATGCATTCAAAGACCTAGCACATACCGATCAAGTATCATTTTCTCCGAGAACAAGTGCTTGAACAAAAGGTCAAGTTGGAGTATGTTCCTTCTAAGGAACAAGTTGCTGATATACTCAGTAAACCACTGCCCAGAAAGACCTTTGAATACCTCAGGAAAAAGCTGGGGGTTGTTGATGCATCATCTTGTTGTTGAATCTCATCTGTTGGTTGTACACGAGGTCTATACATGGTATATGCGTACATTTGTTGGTTGATGGATTGGTTGCAGATCGATGGCACGGGCACAGGGGGAGCACATATAATGCATTGTTGGCATTATGGGAGCATAGAAGGAGAAAATGGATGCTAATATAAACATGGCTGCAATATGTCTCTATCTCTTTCATGGTCGTTTATGGTGTTTGGTGGATTATGGTTCTTCTTTGCAAATCTGGTTCATATTCAGGGGGAGCATGTTCTTAGGGGGAGCATAACCCTTTGCCCTTGATGTCAAAGGGGGAGAATAATGTTGAGGATCTTGAGGTTGCCATCAAGTCCAAAGGGGGAGTTTGTTGGCATTATGATTCTGGTATGGCTCTATGATACAGGTGTTGTACTTGATGGCAACTCACTCAAGTGGCAATGGTCTGTTCAAGCTCTCAAGATGATGGAAATTAAGAGGCTCGCAGGTGAATGGTTCAAAAGGTGCGGACCCACAGGTTTCCCATACAGGAGCATGTTCTTAGGGGGAGCAAAACCCTTTGTCCTTGATGTCAAAGGGGGAGAATAATGTTGAGGATCTTGAGGTTTCCATCAAGTCCAAAGGGGGAGATTGTTGGCATTATGATTCTAGTATGGCTCTATGATACAGGTGTTGTACTTGATGGCAACTCACTCAAGTGGCAATGGTATGTTCAAGCTCTCAAAATGATGGAAATTAAGAGGCTCGAAGGTGAATGTTTCAAAAGGTGCGGACCCGCAGGTTGCCCATACAGGAGGTGCAGTCATACCCACAGGTTACCCATTCAGAAGGTGCAGACCCCAGTGCACACACTTCAAGGCAGTAAAGCGCGCTCTCGTGGGGTTTCTTATGTTTGGCTCGTGGTATTTAGCGTGCCGATCTTGATTCTATGGTTTTGGCCCGTGGTATTGCTTTATATTATTATTATTATTGAGCCCCATGTTTTTAGGCCCCTTGTATCGGTTATCTATGGTATTGATCCATGATTTTAGGAAGATATTGCCTATATAAAGCAAAGGAGATCACTTGGCTAAGTATCTTTTGCAAGTTGAATATCTTAAGATCGGAAATATCGGGTTATTGTTCCAGTGAAGTTAAAAGCGAATCTATGAAGGATAATCTCTCGAGCGCATGATCAGATCTGAGCATCTGACTATAGGTGGCACACTGGGGGACTGCCATTTCGGCCCTAATCAGAAGTACGCAGGTGATTAACGATGCAAGTGCATGGGTACGCAGAGAAGAAGAAGGCGAAGTGTGTGGGTACGCAGAGCAAGAGAAGGCGAAGTGCATGGGTACGCAAAGCAGAAGAAGACGCAGTGCGTGGGTACGCAGTGCGACAGAGGTTTAGGTGCGTAGGCATAGGGAAAGTACGCGGCGCTTCAGAAGCCGCATGTGCGTAGGTACGCGGCGCGATAGCATCTGTCGGTGCGTGGCTACAGTAGTAGTACGCGGCGCGATAGTATCTATGGGTGCATGTCTGCAGTAACAGTACGCAGTGTGATTGAAGATACAGTGCGTGGGTACGCACTGTGGCAGAAGGGTCTCTGCGGGTATACGCAGGGAAGCAAAAGGAGAAGTGCATACGCACGCAGACCAGAGAAAGGAAAACTGCATATCTGTCTTAAGATCTTTTGTTGGCTGAATTTTTTGTTGATAAGGTGTTCTGGGTTTAGTTTACTGTTACTGTTGATCTGGTTACTGCAGTTGACTGGGTGATTTTCTTGTACTTGATGATCTATTGATGTTTTATGGATCCAGTTTGAAAATTTATGAAAAGTGATCCTTGAGAGAAAAGAAGTAGGGGGTTGTAGCTCCCTTCCAGAAGAGACTGGAAAACGAGAGAGAGTTGTAGCTCTCTGCAGGTTGCAGCCTGCGTACTGGTAAAGGACTACACCAGTACAAAACCTTCGTAAAAGAAGTTTCTAATTTGAAAGAAGATAGAGACATATTGCAGCAGGTGGTTTTCACCCACATTGGGTTTCCACCTTACATTTGGTGTTCTTTGGTGGGACTATCTATTTTCTTTGTTCATGCTCATTATTTTATGGTACTGACATGCAAAAATAATTCAAAGTGTAATTAAGGAAGATTTGTTGAAAGAACTTAATAATACTGATTCACCCCCCTTCTCAGTATTATTTCCAACACATTCCATTTGGTCATGGATCAACTGATGGAAGTGGTTCATTATCAAATTCCCCTCATGGTCTTTACCTGCTGGCCTATTTTTACAAGTTCAGGTCATTTACAAGCATCTTTTCTCATTACATTTGCAAAAGACATTTTTAGAGTTTTAGGTCTCATTACGTCTAGGGTTTGTCACCATAGTCATGCAAAAGGTCAATAAGAGTCAGCAGGCACATGAGGAGGTAAAATAAGGTCTCAAGATCAAAATTTCAATGATATTATGCTCAATAAGTGAAACAGAGTTTTTCTTTTCTATGTATAAAAATGTCATGTAATATTCATTTTTCTATATGTAATAAGTTCATAGTTGCTGCCATTGGTCATCTTGCCAACTCCAGCTTCTGCAAGAAATGAAAACATCAATGCAACAATTCATCAAGCAAAGTTCAATTCATGAGTCAAACTGCAAAAAGAAAAACAGAGCTTTTAAAAGCAAAGTGACTTTAACATTAGCAAAGTGGGTTTGAGATGGATGAAAAATTAAAGTCATGCATATTTAAAGTGAAAAAAGGTCCTCTTTGTTATTTCATTGTGCAAATTCACTCTAGGAGAACAAAAATCGGGTTTTGGGGAGAAAGAGGCAAAATTAGGCAGAAATCATGAAAATTTGGTGGCACTACACATTTGGGCACTAGCGCTATGCATATGGCATAGGTTTTACAACGGAAATTGAACAGGCGCTATGCACAGAAAGTGTGCTACACACCTAGGTGTTGGCACTGTGCATCTGTTGTTGGAGCTTCAAAAACAATTTTATCACCCTCCTCTACCTCCAAATGCACAAATAACCTCTTGGCAAGTAAGTACACCCTCTCATCTGGTTAAGTAAGGTATTTTTTCCATATATGGTGGTGTTTTATGTGTCTAAAAAACAAACCCTAGTTGTCACTAAAATTGTCCTGCCAAAGTTGCATAGGGTTTTGTTTTTTTTGTTTATTCTCTTTTGATTATCTTCCATACCCCATTCCCTTCCCTTGTCATTAAATTTCCCTAAATCCCTTCCTCTTTGCCCCTTACATTGACGCTCACCTTACTCCCTATCACTAAACCCTAAGCTCTATACATAATTCCTATCGTTCTCAAAACCCTAATTCCCATTTCCCAAACCCTATCATTCCCTAAAACTCTACTGCCATCATGAAACCCTCATTCACAATCCTATTATCAATCAATCTCTTTTATCCCAAAAAGAAAAATAGTAGTCTTCCTATACTTCAAAAAATATCTTCATACTCATCATTCTTCAATCCACATTTGCAAGAATGGAAACAGATTCAGCATATGAGAAGGATGATGAAACTCTTAGTGATTCTTCCCAAGAGGTTCATGCACCAAGAAAACCACATAAAGGAGGAAAGCACATCCGAGAGGAGCCCAACACTCTCACAGAGTTACTAGCTTGCCCTCTTGCAGTAACACGTTTTAAACATCAGTCTTGTTACCAATTTTTTGAGATGGTGGAGAGGGTGAAATATCACCATGAGCTTGCTAGGTTATTTGTTCTTCATCTTCACAATGGCCAGTTGAACCTAGCTAGTGTTTCTTTCACTTTGACACCTGAAACTATTGTAGTAGAAACAGGCATCCCTAATGTGGGAGAACAATGGAATGAAGGGAAACATGTGGGCAAAGAGCATTATGAGCCTTACATCAAGGATAGTTATCAAAGGTAAATCAGTAAGGTCTTTCCTTTCAAACACCTACAAGATACTTATGCTCCACTTATGAAACTCATTATCAAATATCTCACCTACGAAGGGAGGTTTTCTCGTTTGTATACTTACCATGTTAGATTGCTGATGCACTTCACTAGAGTGAGGATGATGAACCTCCTCTATTTCATATGAAGAAATATTGAGAAGATGGCTATGTATGTGCAAAGGAAACCTCTTCCTCAGTAGTTCAGTAGCATTTCCCATTTTTCATTGATTAAGATTGTTGTTTTGCATCAGCTAAGTTCGTTGAATATCTCATGGGATACTTTCATTGCACATGAGGTACTCAAAAGCCCTCAAGTGACTCCATCGGTGCTTCATGAGGAAGGAGGGCCTTCAAACCAGCCAGATGTTCATGAGACTCAACCTATAGGTGTGCTAGTATTTTTCACTTATGATAAAGGCATAAGGAGACTATTTGCAGCTGCCAAATGAGTATTATCTCCACCGGGGGTGGAAGGGGTCTCATTCTCTTCACTAGACAATAGGAAAATGCTATATTCACCCAAGGTGAAAGGGGCTTTTCCTTCTTCTTTAGCAGAGTAGGTACAAGATAGAGGAAAGAAACCATTACATGATGAATGAGCTTCTGAAGGCCAAGACAGGGATTTCAATTTGATTGAGGAAGAGGACACTGGTTTGGGCTCACTCAAGGATGAGATCATCAAGGAGCAAGAAGATAAGATCCAAAGCCTATCACTTGACATTGAGAGGGCTAAATGGATCATTAATTACCTTGAGCAACAAAACAAGCAACTGGAGGACAAACAAACAATCATGGAGCTGAAAAACATAAGGGAAAACCAACAATTGGCAAAGAGAAGGAAAATCAAGCTAACTTCACTAGAGCAAGAAATAGAGGCCAACCAGGAATCATTGTTAGAGAGGGAAAATATTCATTGGGAGAAGTTTCTAGACAAGGCTAACAAGGAGAAGAAAATGTTGTGCCACATGGCTTATCACTAATTGGCCCGAAACAAAATTTGCAAGACAAGGATAAGAACCCTAAATGCCAAGTTAAGGAGAGCCTTGAAACTTAGAAAAGAGAAAGATAAGCTCAAGATCTTGGTTGAAGCACCATTGGCCTAAAATAGCACCTAACAAAGATCACTCATGCCAAATTTCAAGAAATTTGGTGAAGCTTTTGTCATTTTGGAATTTTTGAGGCAAAAAATAGGTTTTTTCTGGTAAGTGCCTAGCGCTTGTGGCGCTATGCTTTTGATGGGGACACATTCTTGCAAAATGGCTTGCATATTTGGAATAAACATGAAAAAATATGCTTGCCTAGAAATGGCTGGAAAGTTTTGACAAGTTTTGGACCTCCAAAAGGGTCAAAAACACCTCAAAAATGCCCCTTCTGCCACTTTTCTGCCACACAGGAAGCAGTCTTGGGAGATTGCATATTTGGAGGGGAAAATGGACACCAAATTCAAAAATTCCAGCTATCCTAGAAATTAGACAGACATACCTTTCCAGCAAGCCATCATGGAGAAAATTTGGTGAAGGGGAAGGCCTTTAAATTCATCTAGGAAAAATAACTATGGATACAATCAGCGGCGCTACACATAGGAAATTTTTCTGCCAATTTTGCTCAAAACTCAAAATTTTCGCCTAGTTTCTTCTCAGTTTGAATTTTTCTCTCTCATGGTCAAACTCATGATTTAAATTGATGTAAATTGATGTAAATTGATATTATTTTATGTAAAAATTATGAAAATGGACTCAAGGATGTAGATACATCATGTATAGGTGGTTTTGAACTGAATGAATCAGTTTCCATAGTTTTAGAGGCAAGCTATTCCACTACCTATTTTTCAGTTCCTAGTTTAGATCTTATTGAAACAGCTCCTAGACTCATGGATTCGACCCCTAATGGTTAGCATATGTGGTTTGATGCCTATATCTTGTACTTTCTTAGTCATTTTTCAAAGTTGGACTCTTGCATTGAGCAATATTGTACATCACTTCTGCAGTTTGGCAAGGAAATAAACCAGTGTATTGCAACATTTTGTGGGATTCTTGTGGTAATGTGAATTAGCACAGTTTCCTTCTCAGATATTTAGTGATCTTATGTTTATGTGTTCCATCATCTCTTTTATTCTTCATAGCTAAATGAATCAAGTTTAAAAGGTAGAATTCATTGATGTTTCAATGCTCTGCCTTAGGGTTTATTTAGTTTTACATGTTTTCTATTGTTTGAAGAGGACTCATGACTTTTTCATGCCCTCTCCAGCTCCTCACCAGTCTTTAGACTCACCATTACACTCATTTCAAAGTGCTAAAACACTTTCCTCAAACTGCTAAAACAATTGCCTACCTTGCCCCACAGAAGCCTCTGCGAATCTGTGTTCATTTCCCGGACCCAAAGCTGCCTTCCTCATCTGATCCAGCAACCAACCATTAAAATCAAACAAATTACTCTGAGCAAGCATTCCTAGCCTAAAATTAGTATTCATATCAATCATCTTGAGCCTTCCTTGATATATTTTCATTTATATTAACAAGGAGAGAGCCCTCTCCCAACCTGGTAAGGCTAGCTATCAGGTTAAGTGTGGTTTGATGTTACCCTAGACCTGCCTTTCTCAACCTGAGGTAGATTTAGGCCCTAACATAGTGGCGGCCATACTGGGGAACAAAATCTTGTTTGTTCATTAGCGTTCTTTGCTTTATCAACCACATACAGAGCCTGAAGTTAGCCAGGTAGCCTTCCAATTGCTCTTGCTCTGCAAGTGCATAAGTAGATGAATGTTGCTTCAGTCAATCTCTGATATAGTTTTATAAACTAAACATATGACTTGCAAATTTCCCCAGTACAATAAATAATTCTATACTTTTTGATGATGATTTTAGAATTCATTAGGATGATAAGATTGTAACGTCAATTTGATTTTTGGAATAATTCAACACACTGGCTTCCAGATGATACACCAGAGCCAATCCTGATCCTGATCCTCCTCCCGTGTATGAAAACCCAAATCTCATTCCAAGAGTTCTCCACGAATAAAGTTCTATGATTCCTATGTTTAGATCTCATTCATGCCCGGTCATTTTTTATTATCTTGAAGATCTCCCATTTGATGAAAATTTTGATCTATCATTGTTTAAAACTAAATCTGAAAGTGCAATTGGTGCTACTGTCCTAAATCTGGAGTTTGTGTGATATATTGAAACTGAAAGAGCAAATAGATGAATTGATTCTTATATTCTAAATCTCCAAAATTCAATTGTGGCTACCAATATTCCCGAGATCTTAGAATTTGCATCTGCTACTCTTGGTTCATCCACTATTGTGTCTAGTTCAGAAATTCCTACTGAGCCTCCTTTTATTCCCATCATTCCCGTGTAGCCCACCATGTATGATCAGAGATCTGCAGTCTCTTCACCCCCATCAACCCCTTCTCCAACTCAGACATCACACATTTCTCCATCCCCTTCGACACCTCATAACACCCATCACATCAACTGCTATCATTGTTCCCACTCCTCCTACATTGCCAAGGCCAGTTTTAAATCCACCTTGAGCAATGGCTGCCAGATATGCACCTTTCGTTTTGCCACAAAAGTTGGATGCTATGCCTGCTGATTATCAAAGTAAAATCCCATTGTTTGATGCTTCCCAATGTATCATAGCACAGTAGCATGTTGATCAAATGAGTGATTTCTTTGATCTCCATGAGATAGATGAAGAGAATGTGACTATGAGATTATTTGTGCAAACTTTTGGAGGCGAAGTGCGAAAGTAGTTTAGAGCATTGTCTGCTGGAACTATCAATTCATTGGTGGCTCTTCATAGACAATTTTTGGATCATTGGGAAGTAAAGAAAAATCCACTTCAAATCCTTTTTGAGTATGAAAACATAAAGAGAAATGTTGGTGAAAGAGTCTAGGACTATTGTGTTAGATTCAATACTATTTATAATGCCATTCCAGCTGATATCAAGCCACCTATGGGGCTGGCTTTGATCAGATTTCCCGATGGCTTTGATCTTGACATGGCATATCAATTGAGAGAAAGAGACCTGTCTACATTGGAGGACATGCAGAAAATCGCAGTAAGTGTTGAAGCAAATTTGCTAGCTAAGAGAGTTAGGACAAAGACCGAGAAGAAGATTGCCATAAAGGAAGAAGCTTCCACCTTATATCATTTGCTCTGTAAGCTTGAGAAGATGTTTGATAAATTCACCATTACAGATAAGCCTGAGACACATGTTAGAAATCCAAATTTTCGTGGTTAGCAGCAACCACAATTCAGAATCAAGCAATGGGAGCAAAGAGCTCAAGATCCATTAGCTCAATAGCAAGTCAAAACACCATTACAACATAACTATGCCCATGGCACTTAATTAGAGGATGATGAGACTCTAATTGGAGAGGAGAATCACTTTTTTACACTAGATGGTTTTCCAATTTATATCATCAAAGATGAGGAGTATTCAGAAAGTCCAGCTGTACAAAAAGATGAAGATTTTATATTGGCAAATGAAACAGTCCTAGAAGAGGAATTGAATATCAGAGAGGATACATGAATGCATTGACAGTGCAACAAAGACAATACTCACTCAAGAGTAGGGATGTACCAATCAATCCAATTAAAAAGTGGAAGGAAGCAACACCACCAAAGAATGATTCTCCAAATGTTCAGAAAAAGCGAAAGGAGCCAGTAGATCCTCCTTCCAGCAAAGTGCAATCAGAAAATGAAAAGTCAAATCAGCAAAGTGTAACAAAGGAGAAGACTGAAAAGAAGGATGCTCCATTCAAAGAGGTAGAGAAAACTACAGCCTTTAGCTTAGAAAATGAAATTGCTAAGTTAAAAGTGTCAATACCTTTGACTGAATTAATGAAGAATAGCAGTTATAAAGGTCAAGTGGCAAAGATTTTGAATATAGATCCTCTGTCTGATATGGTTAATGTGGAAGATAACCAACCTGAGCTTATCTTTGGTCCAGCATTAGAAGGCCAATCTGAGGACAGTGATGTAGCTCCTTTTTACATCAGCCTTATATTGCATGATTATGTTTTGCACAACGCCATGTTTGATTCAGGATCGTCTCACAATCTGATGCCAAAGGAAATTATGGAAAAATTGGGATTGGACATCACTCAAAAGTACCATGACCTTTATTCTTTTGATTCAGGTAGGGTCATATGTATTGGTCTCATTAAATATTTGGTTGTAACTTTGGATCAGATTCCAGTGAAAAATGTTCTTATGGATGTAGTTGTGGCCAACATTCCCCATAGATTTGGTATGCTTCTATCTAGGTCATGGGGTGCAAAACTCAAAGGGACACTGCAGTTAGATTTCTCCTATGCCACTATTCCCTTGTTTGGTAAGATGAAGACATTATATAGGGAGAAAAAGATGAAATATATGATCACAAGTAAGGAGAAACCGTTGAATCATTCAATTAATGATGTACATATAGATTTAGAATCTTTTGTTCTGTATTCTGATAGTGGTTTCAATGATGTAAATAGTGAACTAGTTGAAGTTGAAGATATACTAGAGATAACAAAAACTTTTAGAGCTGTACTTGATCAAGAGAGACAAAGGCTTGAAAATACTGCTGAATAGTCAACATTCCATCAGCAGCAACAAATTGATGGACAATAGCCAAAGGTAGAAAAGAAGGCAGAATTCCAGCACTTAGAAGAAGAAGCCAGTTTGTGGAGTATGGACTTCGATGGAGCAATAGGTAGGGAAGGTGCTAGAATTGGTATTTGGATACATAGCCATGTTTTCTCACCAAATAAAGTCCCAAGTAATGTAAGAGTTTGTTTGTATAAGTTGGCTTTTGATTGTTCCAATAATGAAGCGGAATATGAGGCACTAATTGCAGGCTTGAAAATCCTCAAAAAGTTGAATGCAAAAAGAATTTTAGTTTAGGGCAACTGTGAATTAGTAATAAAGAAATGCAAGGGAGAATACCAAGCCAAACATCCTAGAATGAGGGCTTATTGTAATGCAGTTTCAGATATTTTGAGGTTTCTTCCAGATTACACTTTGACATGTGTTCCTCGTGTACAAAATGTTATTGCAGATTCCGTTGCTACAATAAAAAGTAACTTGAAGATTCCGATGAATTCAAAAAATAAGTTTGAAATTCATGTGAAGCATTACTTAGCTATCCCTGATAATCAAAGGTATTGGTAGGTTTTTCAGGATGACAAAGAGATTGAAGAATTTCTACGAAATGAAGGAAAATATCAAGAAACTTCTATAGATGGCGAGCAAGATGATGCTGAACCATACTTAGAAGTAAATCAGATGGAAGTTTTGCAGCTAAAGGACAATGCCATCCCTAAGGGCCTTATACCTTTAGAGGAATTATTTGACCAAGATGATGTAGCTCAAAAGCCAAGTTTCATGCCGACTGAAAAGGGAGTTGAAGATGTGAATACCGGAACAACAGAAAATCCAAAGATGGTGAAGTTGTCAAAGGCATTTCCTCCTCGAGTAAAGGCAAAATACATTAGTTTATTGTCTTCATTTACTGATGTATTTGCATGGGACTATTCAGATTTGAAGGAGTATAATAAAAGTATAATTCAACACATCATTCCAATCAATCCAAACCAAAAGCCATTTCACCAAAAGTTGAGAAGGATTAATCCAAAGTTGTTGCAATCAATAGAGAAAGAGGTGAATCGATTATACAAGGCTGGTATAATCATTCTAATAAGATTTTTAGAATGGATTTCCAATTTGGTGCCCATGTGGAAGAAGACAGGTGAGGTTTGATTATGCATTGATTTCAGAAATATGGATAAGGTGTCTTTGAAAGATAATTATCTGTTGCCAAAAATAGACCACATACTCCAAAGAGTGGCTGGGGCATCTCGAATGTCACTACTCGATGGGTATTCTGGCTACAATCAAATTTTGGTCCATGAGGATGACAGGGACAAAACAAAATTCACCACTCTGTGGGGGACTTTCCATTATGCCAAGATGCCGTTCGGTTTAAAGAATGTTGGTGCAACTTTTCAGTGAGCTATGGATATCGACTTTGCAAATGAGAAAGATGTATTTTTAGTGGTGTATCTTAATGATTTGATAGGTTTTTCCAATTCAGATGAGGAGCATCTTTACCATTTGAAGGTTGGTTTTCAGCGGTGTAGAAAGTCTGGCATAGCTCTTAATCCCAAAAAGAGCTTGTTTTCCATGGATGAAGGGAAGCTTCTCGGTCACATCATATCCAAGGAGGGCATCTGCATCGATCCTACTTGAGTGGAAGCCATTCATAAAATTGATTTTCCTCATAGTAAAAAGGATATTCGAGCATTCAACAGTAAGATGAATTTCTTACGTCATTTTGGGCCAAATCTAGCTAAACATTTACGGGAAATTACAAACATGGTTAAAAAAAATAGTGTAGTGAAGTGGACCAAAGAAGCTATCAAGTCTTTCAATTTGGTAAAGTTGGCTCTTTCTTCAACTCCGATTTTGATCAAACCAGATTATTCACAAGATTTCATTTTATTTTCATTTGCTTCAGAGCATACTATGGCAACTGTCTTAATGCAGAAAAGAGACCAGCTTGAGAAGGCAATTGCCTATCTCAACAGGACAATAAGAGATGCAGCCTTAAAATATAATATTATTGAGAAGCAAGCTCTTGCCTTAGTGAAATCTTTGAAATATTTCCGAGTATATATTTTAATTTATCATATTCTTGCTTATGTCCCTAACGTAGCCGTCAAAGATGTTTTGGTACAGATAGATCCAAAAGGGAGATGAGGCAAATGGATCGCAACTTTGTTAGAATATGAGTTGGAGATAAAGCCGACAAAGCTCATCAAGGGGAAAGGTCTAGCAAAACTGATGGCAGAGTCTAATTTGCATGCCTTGGACATAAACTTGATTGCTGCCATGTCTGAAGAAGATGAAGATAGCTCACTTGTTCAAGTATCTGAAATTTTTCTTCATTCACCTTGGTATTCAGAAGTTGTATATGTGCTCTAGCACCTTTCGCCACCACCAGGGATGGTTAAAATCAAAAGTAGAACTCTAAAATTAAGGGTTGCTAAATTTTGTATTATGAATAATGCATTGTATTGGAAAGATCCTGGAGGTATCTTGCTGAATTGTTTGGTTGAGGAGGAAGCAAAATAGGTCATGGATGATTTTCACAAGGGAGATTGTGGAGGTCACCTATTTTGGAAGACGACGGTAAATAAAATTTTAAGAGCAGGGCACTATTGGCCTACCCTATTTGCTGATGTGTATAAAACTGTTACAAGTTGTCATGAATGTTAAATTTTTCAGGGAAGGAGAAAATTACAGCCACTACCTCTCAAGCTGGTTGAAGTGCATGCTTCGTTTTAGTAGTGTGGCCTAGATTTTATTGGAGAGATTCATCCTACATCTTCTGCTCAGCACAAGTGGATCTTAACAAAAATGGATTATTTTAAAAAATGGATTGATGTGATCCCCACTTGTAAGCCACATATGAGGTAATAATTCAGTTTCTTGAAAATAATATTTTGTCATGTTTTGGTTGTCCTAACAAGATAATTACAAATAATGCGGCAACTTTTAAATCTAAAAAGATGATTGATTTCTGTAACAAATATCAAATTACCTTAGGGCATTCTACTACATACTATCCACAAGGTAACGAATTGGCTGAATTTTCAAACAAATCATTGGTCAATATCATCAAAAAGCTGCTAGAAACAAACTAAAAGAGCTGGCACAAGAAATTAGTTAATGCACTATGGGTGGATAGAGTAAGTCAGAAGAATTCAATTGGCATGTATCTATTCGAAATAGTATATGGTATTGACGTGGTGTTCCTGACATCTCTCACAGTCCTGGTAGTAAAACTTCTACAGGAAGCTGGCAGTGAGGAGGATCATTTTTAGCGAAGAATAAACCAAATGATTCATTTATAGAAGATGAGAGAGGACGTTTTCCAGAATACCTTCAGGCTGCAAGAGAGAATCAAGAAAATCTATGATTGAAAGGCAATGGCAGATAAGTTTCAAATCGAAGACATAGTGCTAAAGTGGGATGCTAGAAACAAGGACAAAGGCAAGCACGGAAAGTTTGAGAATCTGTGGAAGGGACCATATAGAATTGTTGCATATCGAGGTAAAAATACTTTTCTCCTCAAAGAAATGAATGGGGAAGATTGTCCAGGAGGGCCGATCAATGGTCGGTTGTTGAAATGGTATTATCCTTGAGAAATTTTCTACTGTCATAATTTGTCACTGTACATACCATTTTATTTCCTTCATTGCAAGTGTGTACTATAATCATTCATTCAGTTTGGGGCTCGAAGTAAAGGCTATAAAAATGAAGGTCTGATGTCAGTTTTTGATTACTTAGTGTGGATTGTTTGAGTCAGTTTTCAGTCTTGTAATTGAGTCAGTCTTGAGTCAAGATACTGGTTTTAGTTTGCTGAAGTTATTGACTCCATTTAGCCCAATGGAAGAGGCATTATCTGATTTCCAAAGATCTGTAGTTCTTGGCACCTCCCAAGAGCTACCATCCCCATTGGAGCCAATGTTAGTGTCGATATCTTCATCCCTCCATCAGTGATCAAAATTCTCTTTTTGCATGCATTTTAGGTGTCCCATCCGATCAGCTGCATTCCATTAGGTCATGGATCAACTGATGGAAGTGGTTCATTATCAAATTACCCTCATGGTGTTTACCTGCTACCCTATTTTTACAAGTTTAGGTCATTTTCAAAAGCCATTTTTAGGGTTTTAGGTCTCACTAGGTCTAGGGTTTGTCACCATAGTCATGCAAAAGCTCCATAAGAGTCAGCAGGCACGTGAGTAGGTCAATTAAGGTCTCAAGATCAAAATTTCAATGATATTATGCTCAATAAGTAATTTTTTTCCTTAAAACCCTGTTTTGAGGAAAAATAAAGTTTCTATTTTCTATGTATAAAAATTTCATGTAATTTTAATTTTCCTATATGTAATAAGTTCAAAGTTGCTACCCTTGGTCGCCTTGCCAACTTCAACTTCTGCAAGAAACAAAAACATCAATGCATCAATTCATCAAGAAAAGTTTAACTCATGAGTCAAACTGCAAAAAGAAAAACAGGGCTTTTAAAAGCAAAGTGACTTTAACATTTGAAAAGTGGGTTTGAGATGGATGAAAAATTAAAGTCATGCATATTTAAAGTGAAAAAAGGTCCTCTTTGTTATTTCATTATGAAAATTTACTCTTGGAGAACAAAAATCGGGTTTGTGGGAGAAAGAGGAAAAATCAGGAAAAAATCACGAAAATTTGGTGGCACTATGCATCTGGGCATCGGCGCTACGCACCTGCCTGGAGCTACGCATATGGCAGGGGATTTACAAAGGAAATTGAATGGGTGCTACGCACAGGAAGTGCACTACGCACTTGGGAGTTGGCGTGGCACATCTGTTGTTGGAGCTTCAAAAACAATATTATCACCCTCCTCTGCCTCCAAATGTACAAATAACCTCTTGGCAAGTAAGTACACACTCTCATCTGGTCAAGAAAGGGATTTTTTCCATATCTAGTGGTGTTTTATGTGTTTAAAAAAAAAACCCTGGCTGTCACTAAAATTGTCCTACCAAAGTTGCCTAGGGTTTTCTTTTTTTTTTCTTATTCTCTTTTGATTATCTTTCATACCCCATTCCCTTGTCACTAAATTTCCATAAATCCCTTCCTCTTTTCCCCTTCCATTGACACTCACCTTACTCCCTATCACTAAACCCTAAGCCCTATACATAATTTCTATCATTCTCAAAACCCTAATTCCCATTTCCCAAACCCTATCATTCCCTAAAACTCTACTACCATCATCAAACCCTCATCCACAGTCCTATTACCAATCAATCCATTTTATCCCCAAAAGAAAAACAATAACCTTCCTATATTTGAAAAAATCTCTTCATACTCATCATTCTTCAATCCACATTTTCAAGAATGGAAACAAATTCAACATACGAGAAGGATGATGAAATTATCAGTGATTCTTCCCAAGAGATTCATGCACCAAGAAAACCACATAAAGGAGGAAAACACATTCGAAAGGAGCCCACCACTCTCACAGAGTTACTAGCTTTCCCTCTTGCAGTAACATGTTTTAAACATCAGTCTTGTTACCAGTTTTGTGAGATGGCGGAGAGGGTGAAATATCACCATGAGCTTGCTAGGTTATTTGTTCTTCATCTTCACAATGGACAGGTGAACCTAACTCGTGTTTCTTTCACTTTGACACCTGAAACTATTGCAACAACAATAGGCATCCCTAATGTGGGAGAATAGTGGTGTTAGCCTCCTTCTCATAGCAGGTATTCATCTTTCATGATTGACATGTTTACATGCTAAATATATCATGCCTTGCAGGCTGCAATGTTCCATATTTAACACTCAGGCCAAAGAAGTGTCCATGAGAGTCTGCAAGCCTAAGTGCCTCTGCTGTATTCCATTTTTGAAGAATTTTCATTTAAAGGGAGGTCCAAACAGCTTAATCTTGGTCTCCCTAGGTTTCAATTTCCTGTTGTAGAATATAAAGAATCATTATCTGTCCAAATAGCTTAAACTGGGTAGGTTCTTAGATAGGTAGAGAAGCAAGGGTGCTCAACAGCTTAACCTGAGCCCCTGGATGGAATAATTGTAGATGTAGGTAGGAGGACAGTAAATAAAAGAAAAGGTTGAAAAGTTGGGTTTGCTAGTTCAAGTGCACCCAAACCAAAAGAAGAAAAAATGTTAGGTAAAATAGGCTAGGTAAGTAGTTTTATGGTTGCAGAAATCAAGCTATGTGATCCATTTCATATTTTCAAGTGTAATATCTATCCAGATCATAGTTTTGTGGCACTTTCTCATGTTGATTAGATCATGCAAGGCATCTCTAACTCCCCTTTCTTCTTATTTCCCAAATCATTTACTAACATCCCCTTAAGGACTTGGGATCTGCCCAACCAGTCCAATTTTCACTCCATCCGGGTTAAAAAACCAAGTTGACATCTGAGTTGACTTAGTAAAAAGAAGCCACATTTCTTGTGTAAAAATAATCTTTACACAATCCATCATTTCCCTTACATTTTCCATTCCACCAAGTCATGCTAACTCCTAACTTTATTATTTAGCTCCCCAAGTCATTTCCCTACCCCCTACTATGTGAAAACTATATAAAAAAACCCAAAAATATTAAATATCCCACCCCATGGAAACTATAGCCTAATAAATAAAAGTCTAGGAAATACTAGGTCTATTTGGGGCCTTAGTATTAGCCCTTCCATGCTCGTTTCCCTTGGGATTTATTTAAACCTCTGGTTAAATAAATAACCATGCTAAACCCCTCCCCTGCACACCAAACCACACCACACCCCGCGTATGCATAACCTTTGGATTTCATTGATATTTGGTCAATGAATAACCATGACCCCGAGCGCGCATTTAACCCACAAAACCTAAAGTCTAAAACCCACCCACCGCTACAAATAATCAAACATTTATCGCGCGCACTTTTTGTTTAAAACCCGATCATCTTCCCCTCCCATCCACCGTCGGATCATCTCTCCCAGATTCGACGTCCCTCATGCATATCGGGCACCCTTACATGACAGCACAATAGTGCCCGATGGTTGACGGTTTCACTGTCGTTCACCGGGACACTTGTTGGCTTTTCATTACGTCAGGCCACCCCTGACAGATATCGCCCCCGTACCAAAAGCGGTCCGACGCAAACCGCTTACCGCCCCCCCTGTTGCCACTTCACCGCATGACGATGTCGCCACCTCACCTGCCATTGTGCTGCACCCTGTTGTGTCACCCTGCTACGTCACCCTGCTGTGTCACCCTGCCACGTCACTCTGCTGATGTCATCATCCATACTGGGTCCCACTGCTGACATCATGCTGACGTCACCCACTGTACCCCTGACATCACCCGCCATACTACTAACATCACCCACTGTACTGCTGATGTCATCCGCTGAAAGGAAAGCGTGCTCACACGAAATCGATGCTTCAAAGGCCCGAAATCAAATTTTGAGGCAGTTTTTGATGCACGATTAGCGCTTAGCACTAATCGCGCATCGCTACGGGAAATAGGCCAAAATGAGGAATCTTTTTTCTCAGCGACTGTTTTTACTGCGAAAGGGTAGAAAAGGGCCGATTTAACAGTTTTTAGCCTATCAGAGGAAAGAAGAGGCCCAAATTCAATCAAAGAGTATCAGTGGAGTGGCAGAGAGTATCAGATTGACCATATCAGAGCTGGGAAAGCATTAAAGACAATCGAAACAAAGTCAATGAATACCATAACAGAGTCACAGGCCATTAAAACCGAATCATAACAGATTTAATGGGAGTCACAGCCACCTAAGGGTAGCAAAACTGACTAAGAGGTGCAGATAAGAAGTGAAAGGCGCAGTAATTGCAGATTGGACAAGCAGAGCTGCCAGAGGATGATAGATAGCCTCATTTTGAAACAACTGCCCCCAGCGCAACATTAGATAGATATTTTCATTACTTATAAGACAAGTTAGGTTAACTGCATTTATTTCCTAAAAAAAAAATATCTTCTAGCAGATCTTTGTTGTAGATATTTTGCCTATAAATATAGCCCTGAGCAATGTAATAAGGGTTGGTGGATTGTTTGGTTGATCTCACATTTTGAGAGCTGCACTGTAAATACTAAGAACTTCTATAATCAAAGATTATTGGAATGCTTGCATCTGAATTGGCTGGTTGTATTTTCAATGGCTGAAGAAATTGGTATGGAATTCTCGTGCTTGCTCATGGTTCAATATGTTTTCCTCCCTTCGTTTACCAGTTTATACATAGTTGTACCAAGTATATATCATGATCTAAGTTGCAGGAAAAAAGAATAGACCAAAATTGGTTTTCATGCCCTCTGTGCTCAATTCCTGTAACTTTCCATGTTTTCCTCGAATTAGTGATGAATATGCATTCTTAATTGTGCATGTTTAAGCTATTCTCTTCATATATGAATGCTGTCTGGGAATTCTTCATTGCTCCCAGATATCACTCATCCACTTTCCCTCTTTGATTGGATGAGAGATCCTTAATTGCTTCTCATTCCCTAACCTCCATTTCATTCTTGTTCCACCATAAATCATTGTGCCATGTATAGCTATCTTGTTCCATATTCCCCTCTTCTACCAGGGAAGACACACCCTTCAGTTCACATTCATGACTCCATGCCCAATGGTTTGAACTTCTTACACTTTGCATACCAACTCTGCTTGAATAGATCAACCATCCCATCAATCAAATCAAATTGAAACCCATGTGCATCATATCTAGCCTAAAGTCACCCTTTAAACAAAGTTAAATCCTGAAGAGAGAGCCCTCTCTAACTGTTGGTAGGCTAGGACCTGCAGTCTAAAGATTGGTTTGTGGTTACCTCAGCCATATTCCCTTGGGAGTCAAAGGGAACAACTTGAGTGTTAACAAGTGGAATAAGGGGAAGCATGTGGGCAGAGAGCATTATGAGCCTTACATCAAGGCTAGTTATCAAAGGAAAATCAGTAGGGTCTTTCCTTTCAGATACCTACAATATACTTATGCTCCACTTATGAAGCTCATTATCAAATATTTCACCTGTGAAGGGAGGTTTTCTCGTTTGTATACTTACCATGTTAGATTGCTGACGAACTTCGCTGGAGTGAGGATGATGAACCTCCCCTATTTCATATGAAGAAATATTGAGAAGATGGCTACATATTTGCAAAGGAAACCTCTTCCTTTGTAGTTCAGTAGCATTTACTATTTTTCATTGATTAAGATTGTTGTTTTGCATCAGCTAAGCTTGCTGAATATCTCATGGGATACTTTCATTGCACATGAGGTATTCAAAAGCCCTCAAGTGACTCCATTGGTGCTTCATGAGGAAGGAGGGCCTTCAAACTAGCCAGATGTTCATGATACTCAACCTATAGGTGTGCCAGTATTTGTCACTCATGAGAAAGGCACAAGAAGACTATTTGCAGCTGCCAAATGAGTATTATCTCCACCGGGGGTGGAAGGTGTCTCGTTCTCTTCACCACATAACAGGAAAATGCTATCTTCACCTGGGGTGAAAGGGGCTTTGCCTTCTTCTTCAGCAGAGCAGGTATAGGAGAGAGGAAAGAAACCATTGCATGATGAAGGGCCTTCTGAAGGCCAAGACAAGGATTTCATTTTGATTGAGGAAGACGACACTGATTTGGGCTCACTCAAGGATGAGATCATTAAGGAGTAGGAAGCTAGGATCCAAAGCCTATCACTTACCATTGAGAGGGCTAAATCGATCATTAATTACCTTGAGCAACAAAAAAAGAAACTGGAGGACAAACAAACAATCATAGAGCTGTAAAACATAAGGGAAAACCGACAATTTGCAAAGAGAAGGAAAACCAAGCTAACTTCATTAGAGCAAGAAATAGAGGCCAACCAGGAATCATGGTTAGAGAGGGCAAATATTCATTTGGAAAAGTTGTTGGACAAGGCTATCAAGGAGAAGAAAATGTTGTGCCACATGGCTTATCAATTTTTGGCCCGGAACAAAATTTGCAAGATAAGGATAAGAACCCTAAAAGCCGAGTTAAGGAGAGCCTTAAAAGTCAAAAAAGAGAAAGGTAAGCTCAAGATCTTGGCTGAAGCATCATTTTCCTAGCATAGCACCTAACAAAGATCACTCATGCCAAATTTCAAGAAATTTGGTGAAGTTCTTGTCATTTTTGAATTTTTGAGGCAAAAAACAGGTCTTTCTGGGGACATCTTCTTGAAAAATGGCTTACATATTTGGAATCAGCATGAAAAATATGCTTGCCCAGAAATGGCTGGAAAGTTAAGTTTTGGACCTCCAAAAGGGCCAAAAAAAGCTCAAAAATTCCCTTTCTGCCACTTTTTCGCCACACAGGAAGTAGTCTTGGGAGATTGCATTTTTGGAGGGGCAAATGGACACCAAATTCACAAATTCCACTTGTCCTAGAAAGTAGATAGACAAAAATTTCTAACAAGCCATCTTGGAGAAAATTTGGTGAATGGGAAGGCCTCCAAATTTAGCTAGGAAAAAGCACTACACATAGAATCAACGGTGCTACACATAGGAAATGTTTTTGCCAATTTTACTCAAAACTCAAAATTTTCGCCTAGTTTTTTCTCAGTTTGACTTTTTCTCTCTCATGGTCAAAGTCATGATGTAAATTGATGTTATTTGATGTAAAAATGATGAAAAATGACTCAAGGAGGTAGATACATCATGTATAGGTTATTTTGAACTGAATGAATCAGTTTCCATAGTTTTAGAGGCAAGTTGTTCCACTCCCTAGTTTTTAGTTCCTAGTTTAGATCTTGTTGAAATAGATCATGGACTCATGGATTCAACCCCTAATGGTTAGCATATTTGTTTTAATGCCTATATCTTGTACTTTATTATTCATTTGTCAATTTTGGACTCTTGTGGAATCATTGAGCATTATTGTACATCACTTCTGCAATTTGGCAAGGAAATAAACCAAGGTTTTGCAGTATTTTGTGTGATTCTTGTGGTAATGTGAATTAGCATTGTTTCCTTATCAGTTATTCAGTGATCTTATGTTTATGTGTGCCATCATCTCTTTTATTCTTCATAGCTAAATGGATCAAGTGTAAAAGGTAGAATTCATTGATGTTTCATTTCTCTGCCTTAGGGTTTATTTAGTTTTACATGTTTTCTACTGTTTGATGAGGACTCATGACTTTGGCATGCCCTCTCTAACTCCTCCCCAATATTTAGACTCACAATTACACTTATTTCAAATTTCTAAAACACTTGCCTCAAACTGCTAAAACACTTGCCTACCTCGCTCCACAAAATCCTCTGCAAACTGTGTTCATTTCCTGGACCCAAAGCTGCCTTCCTCATCTGATCCAACAACCAACCATTAAAATCAAACAAATTCCTCTAAGCAAGCATACCTAGGCTAAAATTAGTATTCATATCAGTCATCTCAATCCTTCCTTAATATATTTTCATTGAGATTGACAAGGAGAGAGCCCTCCCCCGACCTGGTAGGGCTAGCTACCAGGTTAAGCATGGTTTGATGTTACCTTAGACCTGCCTTTCTCAGCCTGAGGTAGATTTAGGCCCCAACATATAGAACATGAAGTGAAGCAATTGTTCACCAACAAACCAAATTTTTCCAAATATACAGAAGCTGATGAAGTCTATAGGAAAATGATCAGAATAAAATTACCAGATAGTGAATGGTGGACCAGTTTGACAGATTTAGTATAAACTTACTATGGTAAAAATCTGAGGTAAAATATGTTCGTCATGGTAAAAATAGGTAATATAGGATTAATCAACATAGGTAAGAGTATCAATAGGTTAAAAATAAGAATGAATGTAGCACATAACTACCAAGGCAACTACAAGAGCCAAATCCAAATTCCAGTAGCCAACACATTCACAAATAAAGGGACATCAAGCAAATACTTTTCCATCTGTCGCTATCTTCATGTTGAGGATATTTTTTGTTTCCTAGAACAATTATCATATAGTTATGAGATATTTTGTATTAAATTTTGTATAAATAATTCATAAGTTGAAGCAATTAGGTGTGGATTAAAAAGCATTTCTGGAGACATTTTGTTTTAAGCTAAGGAGCTATTGTACTCAAGACTAGATTATGAAGTAAAGTTGAGGACATTTCACTCAATTCTTGTGCACAGTTGGAACAAATAAGTATCATTTTCTCATGTTTAAATATTTTATTCTCTTTATGTTATGAAATATTCATATGTGTTTCTTATAAAATCATAAAAGAAAACAAGGAATGATATCATCAGAATTAGCTTAAGTGCTCTCTATTTTAACTGTTTGCTTTATTTATGTTTTCTACTGAACTGCCTTGGTATGGGGATTCCTAATTTCCCCCTTAATTTCGTAGTTTATCCCCATTTTGGCCCATATTACAGGATTTTTCATTTCCCTTTGCTACTATCCATCCTTCCTTTCTTCATCCCAATCCTGGTTAAAGATTCTTCATTGCCCTTGGCCCTAGTTAGGAATTTCCATTCATTGAAACCTTCAAATTTATTCTTATTGTGCTAGCTTGCCCTATGGACTCTTACCTTAGTGATAGATCAAATCCAGTTAAACTTTTCTTCTTTGACTCCATAGCCCAATGGCCTAAATATTTTCTCTACCCATCTGTCTTCTTAATTCCACCACCCAATAAAAAAAAACAACCTTGGACATTAAGAACTAGCCTAAAATATTATTTAAACAATGTTAAATATTGAAGAGAGAGCCCTCTCTAGACTTAGGTTGGCTAGAACCTGTCTAAAAGATTGGTTTGTGGTTACCTCGAGCCATTCCTTCTATGATAACTTCTAAGGAAAAGCCTGAGTGATAACATAGTGGCGACCATACTAGGGATTTAAAACCCTCAGTTTCAATAAACCTTTGAGGAATTCAAATTTTTATTCATAAGCATATTAAAGGATTATTAGAAGTTATTTCCAAATGTTCAAAAAATTTAAAACAATCACAAAAAGCTTGAAATCTGGCTTCAGGGAGAACTCATTATGCCGAGGCCGACCCTGATCCAAATCCTCCCCCTGTATTTGAAAATAGCAAACTAATTCTGAGAATAATTAGAAGACAAGAAAGTTTGGTAAGCCCTAGACTTGTTTTTAGATCCAATTCATGCCCTCCTGAGTGGTTATCCCTTGAAGACATCCCTTTTGACAAGTATTTTGCTCTCTCTCTGTTTCGAACCATGTCTGATAGTGAACCTCTAGACCTAGTCCCAGATCTAGAATTCATCAGAGAACTTGAAATTCAATGAGCAAACTTGTTAATTTATTGAAATCTACTGAACCCCCCTTAGTCTTCCCTTATCATTGATAAACTCCCCAAAACTTTCTAAAACAACTTCAACATCTTTTAGCTCACTATCATTTTCCCACACCTCTGAAGATCATCCCTCATCTCCATTTGTACCTTCACTCCCCCATCAACCTATCACTACCCCTCAAACACCTATTACCCCTATTACACCAACTCCCCTTATTGTCCCAAATCCCCCAGTTACCCCAAAACCTGTTCTCAATTCTATACAGCTTAGAGCTATGGCACTCAGATATGCCACCCTTGTAATTCCTGCCCCTCAAGGTGCATTACTAGCAGATTATCAAAGTAAAATTACCTCATTTGATGGCACTGGAACATACACAACACAACAACACACTAGACAAATGACAGATTATTTTGAACATCATGAGATTGACATAGGAGATGTCCAAATGAGAATCTTTGTCCAAATTTTAGTTGGAGAAGTGAGAACATGGTTTAGATCTTTGCCCCCTTAGAGCATAGATAGTTTAGAAGTCCTTTACCAGGAGTTT
This sequence comes from Pinus taeda, assembly GCA_000404065.3. Taxonomy (NCBI): domain Eukaryota; kingdom Viridiplantae; phylum Streptophyta; class Pinopsida; order Pinales; family Pinaceae; genus Pinus; species Pinus taeda. The sequence goes on along the minus strand of APFE030110300.1, from coordinate 5,692 downwards.
TTAAATAGGTGGGAGAAAAAAGAATCCCCTTAAAATTCTATCTGAATATGAAAACCTTAAAAGAGGACCAAACGAAACTGTTAAGGACTATTGTACCAGGTTTAACAATGTGTATAATGCAATCTCACCTGATCTTAGACCTCCACCTGGTTTAGCCCTGATTAAATTTCCAGACGGATTTGACATAGATATGGCTTTTCAACTTAGAGAAAGGAATCCCCCTACACTTGAATATATGCAAAGTGTAGCTATTAGAGTAGAAGCTAATCTGCTATCCAAAAGGGCTAGAGTTAGAAATGAGAGAAGAAAACCTTTGAAAGATGAATCTTCACCCTTTGATCAGAAAATGAATGATTTAGCTAAAGGAATGGAAAGGTTGATGGATAGAATAGAAGTCATTGAAAGGAAACCTCATTGGGATAACCAAGAGGCTAATCCAGTAAGGAATCCAAACTTTAGGAAAAACCAGAATCAAAACACTGGTAAAAATGGACTTGATCAGAACATTAAGCCACCTTTCCAAGAAAATTATGCTGAAACTTCCCACCAAGAAGACCTTGAGATAGACACTTAGATCAACCTTATGGGTTTAGATAATGAATAAACTCTTTTTGTAACTTAGGATGATCAAGAATTATACATGCTTCAACAGTTATAGACCCAAATGGGAGAATCTTTCAACTATAAGCAAGGGTATGACTTTGCTATTTTTGAGGTTTATAAATAGTACAACTTAAGAAGCAAAAAGAACACTGATGATCTTGACCAAAATAAAAAAGCAATACCTAACTATCCTAATAAAGTAAAAGCTACAAATCAGAATCCTCAAGTTACAAAAACCTTACAAATCCTTTCTAGACCACATCAAAATCCTCCTAGTCCCACCATCGAAGATGTAACAAATAACCAGCCTTCTAATGAGCAGCCTTCCACTTCAGTCCCCCTCAAAGGAACAATGGAACAGCCCCCAGAAATCATATTAGAAAATCCAATTGAAAACAATCCTAACAATGAAGAAGAAAATACTGTTGGCATTATGGCACAGGTTTGGCAGGTTTGGTGCTATGGCATAGGTGTTGTCCTTGATGGCAACTGACTCTGGTGACATATCTAAGTTCAGGGTCTCAAAATGAAAGAAAAATATATATACGTAGGTTCTCCATGACGAAGGCACGTATACACGCGGGTTAGTCATTCAAAAGTCGCGTATGCGTATACATGCACTTTCATGCAAGGGAAAGCGCATACATGTGGGAGAACTTATTTTTGATCCATGGTATTTTGTCCTTGGTATTTGAACCTATGGTTTTGGACCTTGGTATCTCGTCTAATGTGTTGATCCCAAGTATTGGGTGCTTGGTATTGATTTGTTATGGTTTTGGGCTGTGGTATTGTGAAAGGCAAGACTATAAAAGAGGAAGAAGATCATTGGGAAAATATTATCTGAATGATTGAATATCTGATATCATGCTAGATCTGGAATATTGGTGATTGGGTTATGGTGCAGATCTAGATCTGAATGAATGAGGAACTTGAGCGCAAGAAAAAGGATAAGTTCTCTTGATGGGTCAAAATCATAAGGCTAGAATAATGGTATCTCTATATGATTTTGATCTGTGATATGTGGCGCACGCTTGATCTATAAATTTGATAATCTGGGTAAACGAATGTCTGAATGATTGAAAGGGTGAATTATCCTTAATAGATCTGTACGCAGGTTCAGTGAAGCTAAGGCACGTATACATGTAGTTTCTGCAAGTGAAAGAAGCATATACGTTGGTTGGTCTCGACGCAGAAGCGTATACACACAGTTTCTGCAAGTGAAAGAAGCGTATACGCAAGTTGGTCTCGACGAAGAGGCATATACACACAGTTTCTGCAAGTGAAAGAAGCGTATACACAGGTTGGTCTCAACGCAGAAGCGTATGCACGCAGATTTCTGAATAATGAAGTAGCATACATCTCTTGAATTATGTTTTAGCTGCTTCTATTGTTTAGCTACAGTGTTCTGGGTTCATAATTGGTGTGTGGTTACTGTTACTGTGTTATGGGTACAACAGTCGAAGAAGTGTTTATTTGATTCAGTACTAATTGGTGAAAAAGCGATTGTTTGATGATTGATTGATGTTCATGGATCCAGTTTGAAAATTTATGAGACGTGGTCCCTGGAAGAAAAGAGAAGGTTGTAGCCTTCTATAGGTAGTAGCCTGCGTACTAGTATTCTAGCTAGTACAAGAGCTAAGGGGGTTGTAGCTCCCTTCCAAGAAAAGCTGGAGAATGAGATAGGGTTGTAGCTCTCTGCAGGGAGCAGTCTGCGTACTAGTAAAGGACTGCACCATTACAGAAACATTGTAAAAAGAAGTTTCTAAATAAAGAAAGATAGAGACAAATTGCAGCAGGTAGTTTTCAACCACATTGGGTTTTCACCTTATATCTTGTGTTCTTGTGTGTGATTGTCTTCTGCTCTGTTTCACTGTTTCTGGTTACTGTTTATTTGATTCTGATACATAGCTTAATGATCAACATCTGTAAGATAAATTAAATTATAAGTTTGCATGGTATATGGGGGTTTCCTTATCTATAGTTGCATATATACGCAGTTTTCACTAACTGAAGTAGTGTATATGATCTAGGTTTGAAAAAGGAAATAATTGACTTGATAATACTGATTCACCCCTCCTCTCAGTATTATTTCCAACAATTGGTATCAGAGCAGGTCCTTCAGAAGAAGCTTGATCGCTTGAAGGAATATCTATCATCATGAGCAACTACGAGAGAGAAGCATCAATCAGGCCACCAATTTTTTATGGGACCAACTCGTTTATGAAGGTAAGAGTTACAACCTATCTTCAATCTCTTGGTACAGAAGTCTGGGATATCATAGATACAGGGTACACTTTTCCATCAGCAACTCCTACAGATCCGACTGAGAAGAAGCAGTTTGAAACTAATGCAAAGGTTGTCAATACTCTATTAGGATGTCTATCTCAATCAGAATTTTTCAAGGTTATGCTGTATAAAACCGCAAAAGAAATATTGGACAAGATCATTCTAAGCTATGAAGGAGATGAACAGGTAAAACGAGCAAAACTTCAAACCCTCAGAATTCAGTATGAAAATCTCAAAATGGACAATTATGAAAGTGTGGCTAACTATTTCCTACGCATAGATGAGATTGTTAATTGTATGAAAAATTTGGGTGAAGAAATAAAAGAGGTTGTTATGGTTGAAAAGGTTCTGAAATATTTGTCTTCTAAGTTTGAATCAAAAGTTTCTACAATAGAAGAAAACGAGAATCTACAGAAAATTACCATGTCGCAGCTACATAGAATACTAACCGCTTATGGAATGAGGAAAAGGGGACCAACAGACAGAAGAGAAGCCGCATTCAAGGCCTCAGGAAAAGGAGATTCCTATGACTCAGGACATATGCCAGAAGAAGAGGAAGAATCAAATTTTGTCAAGAACCTTCAACGAGGTGCTGGAAGATTCAGATGTAAGTTACCTTTAAAATGCTTTTCTTGTGGAAGAATCTATCACTATGCTGCCAAGTGTCCTCATAAAGGTAAGATTGACAAAGGTAAGGAACCTGTTAGATGGAACAAGAAACTGAATGTAAATAAGAAAAGCTATTACACTCATGAAGACATTGATGGATTTTCAAATAGTGATGAAGATGAACAAGGTAATAATTATAGACTTTTAATGGCTTTTGAATATGATGATTTCATGGATGCTATAGATGAAGAAGGTCTTTATGAAGAGATTTCTAAACTCAAAATTTGTTTAGAAGAGAAAAATATGATTATTGATACTCTGCAATTCCAATTGGCTGAAAGTGAAAAACATCATGAAAAGTTAGAATGTGAAATAGTGGAACTTAGAAAAGAGATTGAGAAAACTAAAGCTCTTAATCTTAGATTTGTTAAAGGATCTGAAACGTTAGATGAGATTATCAAAGTGCAGCGTTCTCCTCTAATCAAGATAGGTCTAGGATATAACGAAGAAGAATCTCAAGCATAGAAGCCATCCACCTCCAAAAGTTATATTGATGCAGCAAGGAGAAGTGAACAAATTGACAATCGACAACAAAGGCACAACGCTGCTCACCAGGTAAATCAGGGACATTTTTCTTCAAGAATGAACAAAGATCACAAGTAAATCATGGGTAATATGCTTCAAGGATAAACAAAAGCTACAACAGACCACAGGTAAATCATTCTCAATTTGCCTCAAGAATGGATGTCAATGAAAACTACAATCATTCGGTCTGCAGGGTTGATAATTGCAGGAATTTCTTCAATGGTCAATGTTTTTCTTGTCACAACTTTGGACACAAAGCAGCTCAGTGTGTTTCCTACAAAACTATCATGACTAGAGAAACTCAAAAATAGAGGAGTATGACTGGGATCATGAAAAGGACCTACAATAACTTTTCTTCTCTTGAAAATGAAATAGAATGTTCTATTTGTAATCATTTTTGTCATGAAGATTCTGAATGCAGGAGTAGGTTTCAGCAGACAACTCAGAAGGAGCAAGCCTCAAATATCAAAACATGGAGAACGAAATAATCACAACCAAAAAGATGTGGTATAGCCTTATATGTGGAAGGGAAGGAAAATCAATGGTACATTGATAGTGGATGTTCGAAACATATGACAGGTGATAAAGAAAAACTTCAGTCATATAGTGCCTTGGAGAAGGAGAAGAAGGTCTCATTTGGAAATGACACCCCTGCACTCATAAAAGTTAAAGGTTCTGTTCTTTTAAAAGAAAAGGTCAAAGCAAGAAATGTTATGTATGCTGATGGCTTAAAGCATAATCTATTGAGTGTCAGTCAAATGTGAGATCAAGGAACAGAGGTAATATTTCGATCGAATGGATGTAGTGTTTGTGATCTTGATACAGGAGAAACAGTGATAAAAGGTATAAGAACTCCAAATAATTTATACATATTCAAAGAAGGACAACAACAATGCTATCTGAGTAAGAATGATGAACACTGGCTATGGCACCGAAGGTTGGGGCATATAGGCTTCTCACAGATAAGGAAAGCATGCAAATACCAAGCAGTTTGTGGTCTTCCAGACATCAGAATTCTAGATAATACAATATGAAAATCATGTCAGTTTGGTAAGAAAACCAGAACTAACTTCCCTAAGAAGGAAGGATCAGCTAGCAGGCCACTTGAGCTTGTCCATACTGATGTATGTGGTCCATCTAGGAAAATGTCGCCTCGGGAGAAGAATACTTTATATTATTCATTGACGACTATTCAAGGATGGTTTGGATAGGACTGATGAATCACAAAGATGAAACCTTCGAAAAATTCAAATCCTTCAAATATTTGGTTGAAAACGAATCAGATCACAAAATTAAATGCCTCAAATCTGATAGAGGTGGGGAGTTTATCTCAAATGATTTTTTTTATTTTTGCGAAGAACATGGAATAAGAAGAGAATTCTCTACAGCTGGGACTCCTAAGCAAAATGGAGTAGTTGAAAGGATGAACAAAACGGTTCAACAAATGGCTCGTGCTATGCTTGATGATTCTGGAACTCCCGTAACTTTTTGGGGTGAAGCTGCATTTGCTGCAGTTGTTATTCTCAACAAAACAAATGTCCGGGTGAACAACACTCAAACCCCTCATGAGCTCTGGTATGGTGAGACTCCTTCGGTAAAATATTTCAAA
>APFE030110299.1:0-19961 GCA_000404065.3 Pinus taeda | reverse complement strand
GAGATTCAAATGTTGAATCTTACCACAATTCCTAACAGGCGATATGATGCAAGACAGATTGCTTATAACGTCACATCTCAAGCCAAACTTGCTAAATTTAATCATGAAGTTGATGACTTCGATGATTTATTCGCTTCAGCTGAATCATTATTTCAGGTTAAAGGATTGGCCAGGATGAGTTATCAAGATGAAGGGCTAGAAACGTTCAATAGGCTTAGAGACCAGAGGTTGCAAACTCTGCCTTTCAACCTATTACCCATAACCCCGACAATCCAGTCAAGCGAATCTAAACAGCGAGCTAGCAATAAAACTCTTGCAATGGAAAAAGTTCCTGAGAAAGAAAAAACACCAGAGCATGAGCAAGAATGAAGAAAAGGCAGTGAATGTATTGATTCAAACATTCATATTGATCCAAAACTACTCAAAGAGTGGCAACAGTTTGACTCAATCATCAGCGATACTGAGCATTTGCAAGGATTTAGTACACTTGATATGACAACTGGTCAAAAGACAGCAACTAATATAGTTCCAATTGAAGGAACTAGTGGCCCACCCATGACTCAAAAAGATTTCTAAATGATTCCAGAGAATCCTTTCGATGAAATTGTTTTGCATGTAGAAGAAATACCACCCTTGGAGGTCTTCTACATGAAGAAATAAGGGGCTTATTGGTCTGGTGGTTGATTCAAGAATCCTATGACAAGTCCTTTAGTTTGATTCTTCATCCAGCGAACCCAACAACAGTTGATTCCAACAGCTTTCTATACCGGAAAACTCAATGTTACAGCAAAATCTAGGAATACTCACCAACCCCAAATACTTCATTTGGGGGGTATTTATACAAAATATCTCACAAAATATCTCATGGAGATAATATCTAGTGATGACTAGTTGTTTTTTTACAAAAGATAGAGAAAAATAGTCTTGAAAACAGGGAAAGATAAGATGCTACCGTGTTGGCCGTTCCGTCTTTGTCGGATGTGCTGGAGGCAGGCTCTGCGAGTCGGTTTACAGTTGTATTCCACTGATACTCTGTGTTGGCTGCTCCATCTTTGTCAGATGTTCTTGAACCCTGATCTGATACACTTTGACCCATTTGACCCTCATTCATTCATGTCTATCTTATCATGGTAGAATAGCCCAAAAATTATGTCTTACTCCTGAGAAATTTACAAAATTTCTAACATATCTTCCCACCATTTTTGCTCTAGTAATTTATGCCTCTGAAGTTTTCTAAGAGTTTCATTAGTCTCTGTATATCTGAAGAAATTAGGTTGAATGGTGAATAAATTCTTTACCTCGTGCTCAATGTAGAATAAATTTTCTAAGTTGTCATAGAGGACTCAGCCAGATGGAAGTGTTTTCACTCTTGATGCACTAGTTTGATTGGTGGCATGCTCATTCAATTTATCAACATAATCAATGTGTTTCATTAACTTATCATTGATGACCAAAGGACTAGGTAGCCCTTTACTCAGCAAAACTGTGAACTTCTCCATAAATGCATTGATTTCCACTTGCATATCTTGGCACCTTCTCTCTAAGTTCTGCATTAAAGTTCTCTTGGTTAGAACTTTTTTTATCTCCAAAATTGTGTCTGTCCTGTCTTGAATGCCAAGTTGCTGCAGCTGTTCTACATTGTGGGTGTTCAAAAAATGTATAAGCCGATTAGCTTCTTCAGGCATTTTGCCTAACTATACTCTTGTCTGCTGAATTACTTTGTGGGCTATGTTTATTAAGCCAATCTGCTCATAGATCACTTGGATAGATGGTCATATTTCATTTATAGACTGGATGACATTTGCCCAAAGGATTTTTCTGATCTCAACCAAGGGTTTATCCAGAGTGAGTTGTTGTTCTAATGTTTTGACTTTACTTTCCAAGGCTTTAATCTCCCTTATTTTCTCTGCAACATTTATTTTGGATTTGTCATAATTCTTCTCTACTTTTGCCAATTTCTCTTCTACCATTTTCAATTCTGACACTTGTAGCTTTATTTCTTCCATGGCCTTTATCAATTCTTTTGCGCTCATATTAGTATTGCTGCCTGATGTTGTTGTTGTTGTTGTTGTTGTACCTATGATTATCTCTGTTGCGGTTGCTAGGACATTGGGAACCAATGTTGTTCCAAGTGTGGAGGGGGCTGCAGTTGATACTACGGGGATTACCTCGGGAGGCTGGGAGGTCGACTCTCCCTGCTTTTCCTTTAGTGCTTTTTCAAATGCCTGCTCTGTATCATTCAATCTCTCATTAAGTTTCATGAGCAGGTCCATCATCTCCTCTTTAGATTTCTGTTGTACAACTTCTGTAGTCTGTGGATGCATGGAAGGAGGCAGTTTCAGCTATTTTCTTAGGGAAACAATGTCCTCTACTTTCTTCTTCGTTAGTGCCTTTATGCCTTTAGCATCTTTGGGATCATGTCCCAGTTCAATGATGATCTCCTCCAAAGATTTTATGCTGTTTCCCTTGGCCAGAGAAGAGTCTTTCTCCAAATGTAGTTGAGCAGAGGTATTTCCAAGGTGTTTTGTAATTTATGAGCCAACATTGCTTTATTAGCCAGTGTGGAGTAGACCATCTCTCCAGTCTGTTTATGAAGCTCAATCTAGTCCATAGGATGAATATCCTTAGCTAAGACCTCCAAATTTGTCCTGATGTAATCAGCTGCTGACTGTGGTTGTTGCACCTTGGGCTTAAAGTAACTCATTATCATTTTTCCCTCTTTAATGTCATAAGCTGACATTAATCTCTGTTGGTTTGTGGGGGGCATTTTAAGATACTCGTTGTAAATTTGAAGCCTTAGTGGGTAGTTCCTAGCCTTTATCTCTGTAAATGTCCTTTTGATGTCTGAGGCCTATTTGATTTGTGGCCTAGTGGATGAAACTTCTACACTGTGCTGCCTTTCTAGCTCCTGCCTATGTGAGCAAGTTGATGTTTCTATCACTGGGGAAGTTTGTTGGCTGACTAATCTCTCACCTCTTAGACTATCAATGGTTTCTTCAATAATTTCATCTTCTGATAGAGGATTCAACCTTTGCCTCTTTGCACACGGTTGTTCTGCAAGCCCACCTATGGGGGGAGTGGCTTCTCTGTCTCTCTTCTTGCTTCTTTCCTCATTTAGAGGAGTCTGTAATGCAGGAATTTCTGATGCTTTAGTTTGGGTTGGAGGAATTTTCCCATGACTCTATTGTTTTGACATTGTTGGTTGGTCTGTCATTATAGGATGCTCCGTGGTATCTACCTCTTTTCCCTTTGAAGTCCTTGTGACTGCTATGAAAGGTTTTTTGTGCAGACTGCTGAGAAGTTCCAGCAGAGGATGTACAAACTCCTAATTGTTGAGGCAGCTTGAAAGACACCTCTCCAAAAGAGTCCAGGTCAAGGGTTTTTTCAAGATTTTTCATAGCTTTTTCCATCTTTTCCTGTTCACTAATTTCTTCTATTAAGGTCCCTTCTACCCATTCATCTTGATTTTCATATTATTCAATTTTTGGGATGCTATGATGTATATAAACTGATAGCCTATTCCTTACTTTTCTGTCACTTATAAAACTATTTGGGTCATATGGCACCCACCAAAAACTTTTCTTCAATTTAAGGTGGTCTCCTAAAATCTTCTCGGCTTCTTGCCAGGCATCTCTAGAATGGATGACATAAGGGCCTAACTGGTTTTTGATTCTCAACAAAGCCTTCTTATTTGCATTGCAAAAATGGATTAAGTCTGCATTGATGATCTGCCTGAAATATTCTAGTGCAAATAATCTCATGGGCACATATTTAGGCAGCTTGAAAGGGAAAATCTCACACCCATATATTCTAATCTCTGTGTGATTTTGGTACAGGTACCAGTCACCTATCCTGTACTATTTGGAGAGCTGTAGAATATTTTTCATGTCACCAGAGATTCTGGGAGGAGGAGCTCCTATCAATAGAGTGGATGTCGAATGAACAAACAAGTCAATAAACTCATCATAGGTATAAGGGTACCCAAAGGTATTATGGAAGACTGAGGTCCAGAAGATCATAGACCTTTGATTTCCCTTTGAGTCCAACCTCTTGATGGGGAAATAAAATTTGTCTAAATGATAATATAACAGAAGGCGGTATATAAAAGATGTGTACTTGAAGACTCCTTCTCTATCCAGGTTCAAGAATTGATCATGGATTTTGTTGGTAATGAAAGTGGCATAGTCATATTTGACAGCAGGGGGTTGTCCTGGGGTAAATATTGACAGTAGAACTAGGGTGATCTCATCAACATATTCATTGGTATTAAATCCCAAGATCAAGGATATCATGTCAACAATAAGTCTGCCAATGCCAGTGAACCAGGTCTACAAATAGGGAGGTGGGCCTGTAGGCTGATGCTTTGGTAGCATGAACATATGAGCGATACGGATTATCTCTGAGCTGGAAAATTGAGAATCTTTTTCAAGTAGATACCCCATGGAAAGATGAGCCAAGGGCTTAGTGGAATGGAGCTGTATCATTTCATTAATAGTCTCAGTAGTTATGTGAAAAAGAACAGTTTGGGATGGGGACATGACTGCTCTATGGACAGGGTCATAGTTGGCACAACATTGGTGAATGATGTCTAGAAAAACATGGACTCAGGGAAGGAAGTACATGGGAAGGTTTGATTCCCATAACCCAAAAATATCAGAGTTGTTTCGGTAGCTATCCCTGATTTCGCAGAAAGCTTGGAGATGGTTCATGTTACCAGATAAATCTTTAATTTGAAAATATTTTTCAACCAGGGGTAAATAATCTAAGTCTTTATGAGGTGCATTCATAGGTGCAACGTTCAGGGCTATGGGAGCTTCCATGTTTGGTTCTTGTGTTTTCAAACTAGAATTCGGGCTTCTGTGAAAGCAATGGACTAAGCAGCAAGCTTGGGGGTCCTTTTATGGCAGCTTTGGAATGATTTCAACTTGAATTCGACTCTTTTGGGTAAAACTCTCAGTGGAAAAAATTGAAATTACAGGTTCGCAGAGAGAATTGGGTAAATGCCTATTTTTAAGAAGTAAACCATGTAATTTGTTGGTGGAACAACGAACTGCAGAGCACGACGCTAGAATTTCTTGGCCGGGTGGTAGACTAGACGTGTTTTGCATGGAGCATGGTTTGCAATGAGTAAGGGTGAAAATGACATTTTCCCATCAATTTAACGAAATTTGGCTTTGGCGGGGCTTTTTGGCATTAACTGAGCCGCTGACGTCAGGGTGACGGGACATTTTGTCACTAGCGGAGGGTGGTAAGCGGTTTACCCCGCACCGCTTTTGGGGTTAAGTGGTATCGGACGGAGGACTAGCAAGCATGTTGAATGAGCGACGCGTGGCTTTGGTACGGGCGGAAAACCGCCAGGCGATCGCGACTTAAAATGCGACAGGAAAGGTGGTCGCAATATAATCATCAGCTGTCGGATGAAAAGACCAAGATCGAACAGCTGACGAGAGTGAGACAAGGCTGGGAGTTAATATATGTGGGCCCAATAGACCTTCGGCTCTAATACAAATTGTTAGAAAGTTATATATTATAAAGCAATGGAGCACATAAAATATTGTAGAAATATAAATATAGAAAATGCATAAAACAAGAGAGACACAGATATACGCGGTTCACCCAGTTTGGGCTACATCCATGGACAAACAACCAATCCTTCTTTTATTATATTATCCAACAAACTAAAGAGATACAACCTACAGTAGATTCGTTGTAACTCCCTCTTCACTCTCAATCTCCTCTCTCTTCCTCACTTAGAATACAGATATACAAAGACGCAATACAATTCCCTCATATATACCGAGGGGTTGCCTTCTAGGGCAAAAAACCCTAAACTAAACATAACTTCTACGGTCAGATCATCCTCCCTGCACCCCCCTACGTGGAGGGGTGTGTAGTCTTCTTGGGGTATACATCCGGCTGAGACCTTTGAATACAGAAGATAATCAGGCTCCACACCAAACACTCGTGCCAAGTTGGGTAGAGTTGCTTGAATCCATTTTTCGAGCATTCGAAACACAATGGTGCTCCATAAACTCCTCTTATTAGGGGGCATCATCCCCACCTTTGCATACCATATCAGTCCCCTCCATCACATATGTTTGAAGGCAGTGTCCCATGCTTGGGGGCATGATTATTTTCCCCTGGCCATCTTCTCAATTGATTAACATAAGTCTCTGCCTAGATCCCACTAAATCTAGGTATGATTGATTACCCTCCCATTCCTTGGATAGTGTGTCCTACCAGCCATCCTAGCGAGCCATATTCACATCGCATATCATAGACGTTTGATACCATACCTTCAAATATTCTACTCTATGTCATAACACCTTTACCACATAATCCCCATGTTTGACTTAGTGGGAGAGGATGATTCTAGACCTCCTATAGTGATTCATTCTCATTTTCCTCTTCCATTAATTCTTCAACGGGAACCATCATTCCAAAAATCATTAAGGCCATCTTTGGACAAGTAAGTCCACTTGCCTGAAAGTCACAGATCCTAATTCTGATGGATAGTTTATCTGCTATGATCTCCATGATCTTTAGGGCCTTCTCCTCCTCCCCAGATTCACCACAACTCACTTAGAAAATGAATTAAATTGGAGGGAAAAAGCCCTTTTCTAGGAAAATCCACAGATTTTTTGTTGCACATTGCGATGAGACCGTAGCTCCGTCTTACAAACTTTCAACACCATTGGAAATCTCTCACCGATTACTCTAGTGGGTCTCTCTTCATTTTGATGATTTGATACTTCGCCAGGAAACCATTTTTCCAAGAAAGGCCTCTTCGTCACCTCTCAAAATCAAAGTTCTTCATATTCAATGTTTGTACCTTGAGCACCATCTCCTCTTAATGCTTGTTGTCTCATGTGTCGATATGTCATGAGTAACCATCATTTTCTCATGTTTTCATGATCCCCACTGGACCTATGTTGTGTCGCAGCGTCATCAAGTCACCCTTTTTCATAGCTTCTGCGATGTGTCACCTTTACATCCATGGATTAAGAGATATGATATGAGGAAGTTAGGGTTTTTGCAAGCTCCAAAATTCCATCTCAAATAGGTCATCGTGCAATATTCACTATATGTTTTTCTATGAAGGTTCAAACTTTGAAATTAAAACCCATTTTAGACACAATATTCTTGAAGCTCGGGCCCATATTTCAAATCTTGGTTCACTATATTTTCGAAGATATGGTCCAAGACATTTATGGTTTTTACAGGCTCTCGAATTACATCCCAAATAGGTGACCTTGGGAAAATCTTCATAACATTCTCTCTGAGAATCAGATTGAAATTTCATAAGAATTTATAGAGAGAGGATGGACTGTACTTCTCTGTGTATCATTTTCAGGTCCGAATATTGAAACAGTGACATGTGGCACTTCGTACAAGATCTCTCTACTGAATGATTCTATGATCAAGTCATCGTAGGTATTTTGGCATAACTCCTTCTTGGAGAACCCAATATTTATCAAACTAGTGGGGTTAGAAATAGGACTCAGAGTTCTACCATAGGACGCAATTTCAAAACTTGAATATTTGAAATTATAGAGTTACAGTCATTTCAAGATCGAGCTCCTAAAATCAAGAAAAAGCTATAGGAGGAAGTTTGCTGGCAAGGATTTGGTAAATTGGATAGTACAGATGGAGCAATGTTTTGATCTACATGATGTATAACTCTTACAAAAGGTACATATTGCATCTTTATATTTAGAACCAAATCAGTTTGTATGGTATAGAGGGCTTTGTTCTCGTAAACCACTTGTCACCTGGTCAATTTTCACGGAGGAAATGATAGCACATTATGAGGATACATAGAGAAACACCTTCTTTAGCCAATTGATAAATCTCAAACAAAAGGGTTCAATGGCAAAGCACATTGAGGAATTCCAAAAATTGAATATAAGGGTAAAGGATATTCCAGAGAAGCAAAGGATTGATTTCTTCATAGGGACTTTAAACGGTAACATTCAACACGAGGTTCGTCTTTGGGAACCTGATTCATTGGAGAAGACATTCAGGTTAGCAAGAAAAATTGAAAGTGAAATTATGGAAACAAGGAATCCTAAAGGTCTTTGTTACAGTTCTGATAGAAAATACACTAAAGGTCATAAGTGTGTTGAGAAGAAATTATTTTACATAGATTATGAAGAAGAGGAAGAAAAGGATCAAGAAACATCAAAAGAAGAGGATATACACCAGTAACCAACCCCAGATAAAGAAGAAATGAATCTAACCATATCATGTAAAGCATCGGCAAGAATTACCATTCCTCAAACTCTCAAGATAGAAGGACGTATCAAGAAGAAAAAGGTTCAAGAAGTGAAATATCACATCAAGCATTAAGAAATGAATCTGTCCATATATTTTAATGCATTGGCAGGAATTACCACTCCTCAATCTCTCAAGATAGAAGGAAATTTCAAGAAGAAAAAGGTTCAATCAGTGAAAGATCACATCGAGCATCAACAACAAGTTCTTCAACTTTTAAAGGATAACCCCACTTTGGTGCAGAATCGAAGGAAACAACAAGAATATCAACTTCGCAGTGAAATTTTTTTTGATGTAGCTGATTGGGTATTTTTACGGCTACAACCATACAAAAAAATGTCCCTCACGCAAGCTACGAAGGATAATAAATTATCACCAAATTATTATGGTCCTTACAAGGTGACGCAAAACATTGGTATTATGGAATACAAATTGGAGCTTCCTACATCTTCCTAAGTTCCCCCAATTTTCCATGTTTCATTCTTAAATAAGGCTATAGGTGACAATCTCCTAGCTCAAACAATATTGCTAGAACTTGACGAGGAAGGAAAATTCATAGTGGAACCTAAAAAAGTAATGGAAATAAGAACCCAACAACTAAGAAATCAATCAATTTCTGAGTATCTCATCATGTGGAAGAACTTAACTACTGAATATTCGGCATGGGAGGAGGAGAATTTTATACATAAGCATCAAGAACTACCCAAGCATTGAGGACAGCACTTTTTGAAGGAGATGGGCATGTTAGGTCCCTATACTACTGGTGTAACCCCTTTTTATTATCAGTGCAACCCCCTTAGCTATGTGGTTGTAGATTACACCGAGGAGAATCACAATATTTAGACTTTAGATCTGTTGCATAACATCTAAAGTTATATAAAGTGCATGTCCTATAACACTCATATTGATATAAACAATCCATGTAATACCAATTTCGCTGGGGCTTGAAGTTGGATCTGCGGATCCACATTTCAGATCAAGATACAAATACAAATCAACCCACATCTTCATAGGATTCGACACATAAATGGATCATTCAAGCTGCGAAACAGATCCATTACTGCCAAAACAAATCCTCTACCAGCTCGCCCTCACATGCCAGATCCCAAGCAAATAAAATTAGAGTTTTAGGGGTTTTTGAATTTTTATTAAAGGATGTTTTTCCACCTGTTTGACACCCCACACAGTGGATATTATATTTAATGTATATAGCTAAGTTATTAATTACTTGAAGGTTGTAAAGCATATGATAAATCTCAATGAAAGGTTCAAGACATTAAAAATTTAATTTTAGTTTCTTATTATGCTGGTGGGAAAGCTCTAGAAGAGGACTGAGAAATTTTATAGACATTAAAAAATTAATTTTCAATTTCTGATTATGTTAGTGAAGCTCTGGGAATTTCATCAACTCTAGGTGAAGTCTTCTCTTAGAATAGTATGATACATAAACCATAAAAAGTTGTCAAACAATGTACAAGTACAGAAGAGGATAACTACAAGTACATCAAATTAAGTAAAAGAACATTACCCTAATCTAAATGCTCTTGATTTCCTAAAGTGATGATTGATAAGACTCTATTTTGTTTTTACAATTTTATCCCTTTTTTATAAAGCATGATGCATCATGATTTCCCCAAAAGACACATTATGGTGAATAAAAGTAACCAAACATTTTTGATATGTTGATCACCTTGAGCCCTAAAGAATCCAATCTACCTTGTATACCAAGAAGAGGGAAAATTCCATGTAGGTTTCCCCAAAAGACACATTATGGTGAATAAAAGTAACACATTTAGATCTTTACACCAAAAATCTAAAACAATTCCAAGAAAAATGACGAGATGCCACCTATAATTGTACTTATATAGCAGACGAATGTACAAACGCTTCCCAAAGCCCAAAGGGTTAGCTCAAACTTGTCATTGAATGTGGAGAAGCTTCCCTTGGCTCAAAAAATGAGGAGATGCCACCTATAATTGTACTTATATAGCATACAGATGTACAAATGCTTCCTAAAGCCCAAGGAGTTAGCTCAAACTTGTCATTGAATGTGAAAAAGCTTCCCTTGGGTTTCCCACAAAGTTAGGTTTCCCTAGATTTTTCATTTATGTGGGACTTTCAGGTTGGTTAGATTCTAAAATCAATGTATTCAGCAAAAAGTTATGAAATGGGTGTATATTTAAGAACATTACAAAATCATAACAACTAAGAGCCAAAAAGTAATCAAATGTTCAAGTTGGAATCTACCATTGAGTTTCCTACATAAAATAGAATTCATCTAACATTGATTTTCCTACATAAAATAGAATTCAGAGATTAACAAAAATAAAAATATGCACGTAGCGATCCTGTTTTTCCACAAAATTACCATAAGCACATGATATAAAAGAGCTTTAAAAATACCATTAAACATGAGGTTTCGAGGGCCTTATATCCCAACCATTATTTACTTTAAATTCTAGACCAATTAGTCTTTACTTCAAATTTTATACCAATACGTCTTTACTAAATCTAAGGTTAATAAAGAAATTTTAGGTTAAATAAAAAGCATACAACAAAGAATGAGGGAAAAATGTAGAATATGCGTTCTTTTAATACTAGTTCACTCAAACAGATATAGAATCTACGTTATTTCATCCAAAAACCATTCTGATTGTGTGCCTGGTATCCAAAAACCAATGAATAATGAATGTAAGAGACGTTCGACCATCGACTTAATCTCAACTATATGACTAATGCCATTGGTATTTGTTAATACGAAATACAACTCCAAAGACAATGAATGTAAGAAACGTTCAGAAGAACAAAGACTACTAAAAATGGTTTGTGTCATCTATGTGATATCGATTACGTATCAGATAGATAGTATGTGGACACCCTTGGAATTATATGTAGCAATTGGATGTGCTGTCAAGTGAAGGTCACGGACCAAATCATTTTGGATAAACTCATACATTCTTCGACACATTGTATCGACGACGCAAGTGAGATCCATAACTTGCGTTCGGTTGGCCATTACACTCAGTTGATCAGAAGGCCCCTCGATAATCTTTGAAAGCCTTTCGACTGTTCCCTCTAGCTGCTGCTGTTGATCTTCAAAAAGATTCTGTTTCATTTCTTTCTGTGTTGGTGTCAATATATGTCTGAGTATGTCATCACCAAACATGTGAAATGCAAAAGCATATGAATAAGCAAGGGCACGCCTTGATGTAAACAGCCTTTCCAGGGTATTTAGTAGCCATCTATAGTCACTAACACGGGATTCCTTGCTTTCAAAATCTAAAATATTTTCCTCTAATAATTTCCTTTGCTTTGTTTCAAGCTCCAGAGAATCCTTATGAGCTTTCCATCTGGAGTAATAATGTGTGTACCTTTTCAAATCACGTGCTGCCTTCTCAATATCCTTTCCCTCATCTTCTTTATATCGACCACAGCTGTGCCCCTCAATGCTTGTTTGGGTATGTCTACCTCCAGTGGCGCCACCACACAACCAACAAAAGTTTTGGCCACATACGCAGCTCACCAAGTTGCAGCCACCATCTTTATTCACGTTCTTCCCACATTTGGGGCACAACTTGGTATTAACTGTAATCCAATTTAATGTCTCAGAGTCGTCCTGACATTTCTTATCCCAAAGCTTCCAAATCGAACAGGAGCAAGGAGAGTGTGGTTGAGCCAAACAATTAAAGCAAAACTGATGTCCGCAAGTGCACTGGATCTCACAGTAAACATCTCCTTCAACTCGAACTGCATTTCCACAATTGGGAGCACTAGGGCACCACTTCACTTTGTCATTGTCGTCAATATAGGACTCAAATAGGAAGCGATCGAAGCGTTGGGCTGCTCCAGGATCTTTTACAGTGACTAGCTTTCGTATAATGTCTTCATCACAGATGACATTACAGTCGGGAGCCATGCACTTAATCCGCTTGCTTTGTCCCTCGTTTATCTTAAAAAGAAAGTGCTTCGTCCAACACACATTGCAGAAAGTGTGACCACAATTCATCATTGTGGTGTCCTCTTCCTTCAAATCTTGCTCTGCACAGACAATGCAGATGGTAACAAAGAGGGAATTTGTGGATTCCGGTCTAATAGCCACCCCCGCTTGGGAAAATAACCAGTCACTCCCCCTCTCTACAAATGCATCAAATAATCTTGCAAAATCCCAGCGATAATGAATCAAAAGTGTGCGGGCAAACTGTTCTTTTACAACAAGGATATCCATTACCTTACGTAAATCCTCCCTCTGTGACGGCAATAAAGTTTGTTGAGAGATGAGCCTGATGTTGATGTTCTGTGGGCGGTCAGGGATGGAGGTAGCTGAAACATCTTCATTTTCCTCCATCAAATCCTCTTCATCGCCGCTCATCAAATCCTCCGCCTCGCTGCTTATCATCCACTCCGCCATGACAAATCCTTTTAGATATTTATCAGACCGCCTCGCTGCTTATCATCCACTCCGCCATGACAAATCCTTTTAGATATTTATCAGACAATGCTATTGGTGCTAGAAGCAAAGAGTAAGAAAAAAGTTGTGAGATATCAAGAAGGGCGATGAGAGCAGGATGAAAAGGTTCATCAAATCCTCTTCATCGCCGCTCATCAAATCCCCCGCCTCGCTGCTTATCATCCACTCCGCCATGACAAATCCTTCTAGATATTTATCAGACAATGCTATTGGTGCTAGAAGCAAAGAGTAAGAAAAAAGCTGCGAGATATCAAGAAGGGCGATGAGAGCAGGATGAAAAGATGCTGCGATCACAATTTTACCATTTATAAACATAAATATAATGGAGACTCTCTAGGCTGCGCTAGATCGTGGGTTAGTCAATATTTATTTTAATTTATATGGTAAAATAGATCTAAATCTATAAATATTAATTTTAATGTTGTCAATAGTTGCACCTGGAAGACATGAATTGGCAAATAACGCTAGAGGAGCTCACAGGTGCAGATCACCAGCTCTTACAAGCAAATACCCCACTTTGGCTTCACATTAAACTCTCATAATAAATAAATACACTTAGTTAGGGATAGTAAATCAAATCCCTGAATGATAGGAACTAAATGTCCAAGAAAAGCACAATCATAACTAAGTAACAATAATTACCTAATCTCCATTAATTCTAACAGTCCCCTTTAATGGAGAAAGTGTTCTTAAACACACCTAACATGTCCCTAAACAAATCAAACTTCAGTCTTCCCAGAGGCTTAGTAAATATATCAGCCATATTATCACAATAATTACAATATTCAACACAAATCTCTTTGGGATGCACCTTCTCCTTGACAAAATGAAATTGTGTGTCTATGTGCTTAGTGTTCTTATGAAACACGGGATTGTAGGCCAGTTTGATGGAACTTTGATTATCATAATTGATAATTGTAGCTTCTATCTGTTCTACTCCTGCATCTTGGAGAAGTTTGCGCAGCTAAATTGCCTCACATGTTGCTACACACATAGCTTGATATTATGCTTCTGCGGAGGATAATGCCTTGCTGCACCAAGAGATGACCCCAAACACAATGCTGAAGGCATAACCTATAATTGATCTTCTATCATCTAAATTTCTCACCCAATCAAAGTCTGTATAACCTGTCAAACTAATATGAAATGAGTCCGAATACAAAATACCAAAGTCTGAAGTTCCTTGCAGATACCTTAGCACTCCTTTCGCTGCAATCCAATGGTTCTCATGAGGTTGAGTCATGAACTGACTCAAAACACTCACTGCATAAGCTAGATCTGGTCTCGTCATAGTCAAATAGATAAGACTACCAACCAACTATCTATACAATGTTGCATCTGCATATTTCGAACCATCATCCACCTGAAGTTTGCTATTCTGTTGTAAAGGCACAAATGCAGCCTTGCACTCATCCATTTTAAATTTAGTCAACAAACTCTTAGCATACTTACCGTGGAACAAGAAAGTTTGGTTTGAATCTCTCCAAACTTCTAGACCCAAACAATAATGCATTTCTCCAAGGTCCTTTATCTCAAATTTCTGTGATAAATGCTACTTGATTTCTTCAATGAGATTGTCTACACTCCCTATCATGATCAGATCATCTACATATAAACAAATCAACACTATATGTCCCTCATCATTAAACACAATATACAAATTGGGATCATTTTTCCTCCATTTATAACCATGCCTAAGGAAAAATGAATCAATTTTTTTGTACCAGGATCGATGAGCCTGCTTTAAACCATATAAATCTTTCTTTAATCTACATACTAATTGCTCTTCTCCCTTCTTAACAAACCCCTCAAGCTGCACTACGTATACTTCTTCTTTTAAATCTCCATTTAAAAAAACAGATTTAACATCTAATTGATGTATTTTCCAATGATGCTTAGTGGCTAAAGCAATAATTAGTCTAATGGTATTTATACAGGGGAAAATGTTTCCTCAAAATCAATACCTTCTTTCTGGGAATACCCCATTGCAACCAACCTTGCTTTATGCTTATCAATAGACCCATCTACTTTAAATTTGAATTTAAATAACCATCTGTAACCTATGGGTTGTTTACCATGAGGAATCTTTACTAGATCCCAAGTATTGTTCTTAATAATATATTCATATTCCTCCTTCGTTGCTTCCTTCCATTCAAAACTCTTACTAGCTTCATAAAAATAAGAAGGTTCTGCAATGTTTAACATACCATTCATGAGCGCACAATCCCTATATCGAGCTCATAACAGTTTCAGCTTAGCTAGATCTCCTGAGTGATGGGGGTTCAACTATTCTGTTGTGTTCTTCTCTTTATGGACTGAACTTGATTTCTTCCTCTTTGTCCTACTACTGTTGTTGTTGCTGTTGTTGTTGTTGCTGTTGTTGTTGTTGTTGTTGATTGATCCCTGTTTTAATATCCTCATTTGAAAGTAAGGTTACATGCCATTCGTCATTTTTTTGAACAGGATTTCCATCATCAACCTGTTCAAAGAATACTATGTCTCTACTAACAAACACCTTGTGAGTAGAAGGATAAAACATTTTATAAGACTTATACTCACTACAATATCCAATGAAGGTACATTTAATGGTCTTCGAATCCAACTTCTTCATGTTCTCTTTGGGAACATGCAAAAAAGCTTTACAACCAAATACTCTAAGGTGACTTACTGCAGGCTTGAAGCCAAAAAATGCTTCAAAATTGAGTTTTATAGTCAAGGCTTTTAGTGGGACTCCTATTCTTCAAATACACTACAGTATTAACAGCTTCTACCCAAAAACCATTAGTTAGATTCTTACCTTTCAACATACTACGAGCACACTCCACCAGTGTTCTAGTTTTCCTCTCAGCTACTCCATTTTGCTGAGGAGTGTAAGGTGTTGTAAACTACTGTTGTATCCCATGCTCTTTGCAGTATTTGATGAAAACCCCTTTCTTGAATTCTCCACCTTGATCTAATCGAAGAATCCTGATGAACTTTCCTGACTGCTTCTCAATCGTGTTTCTGAATTGCTTGAAATACTCAAAAGCATGACTCTTCTGTTTAAGAAAATATACGCATTTGAATCTTTTACAATCATCAACAAAGATTAAAAATTAGTAGGCCCCACCTAACGATCTTGTCTGCATAGGGCCACATAAATCAATGTGTACAAGTTCGAGTATATACCTCTATTTCCTATCTTTAATAGCAAGAAATTCATCTCTATGTTGTTTACTCAATGCACAGGCTTCATAATCAATATGCAACTTTTTCAAAACAGGAATACCATCTACTATACCTTTTTTCTGCAACAAAAGAAAGTCACTGAAATTGATGTGCCCAAGTTGCTGATGCCACAAATTTTCAGCAGGCTTATCCAATGACATCAATGCTTGCTGTGGTGTACTTCACATCCAGTTTGTAGAGTCCTCCTATGCGAATACCTGTAGCAATAGGCTTCATCTGGTCCAACAAGTCTTTAATAATACAATGAGATTTAAAAAATTCTACCTTGAGATCCTTATTTGTAATCTTTGATACAAAAATCAGGTTCTTCTTAATACCAGGAACATACCACACATCAAATATATTCTAGATCTTTCCATCAAGTAGAGTAACAAGAACATCTCCATGTCCCTTGATCTCATACACTCTATTATCTTCAAGGTATACTTTTACTCCAGTGTTTGATTCTCTACAATTTCTGAACCATTGCTTTTTGCCTGTCATATGTGAGGAGGCTCCAGAATCTACGAACCAAATATCTGATTCATCCTCCTCAGTAGCTAAAGTAGTCTCAGCCTTAGCCATAAACAATCTGACATCCTAATTATGATCTACATCTGCATCAACCAAATGACTTGCATGTCTTCTCTGCTTGTACCTCTCCCCATCTGACTTTTTCTTATGGAAAAATTTAGCAATATGACCTATCTTACCACAATAAAATCATTTAAAAACAAAGTCATGTTTATGCAAGGTCATACCTTGTGGTGTCCTTGTTCTTGATGCACTATCTCTCTTGTGATCAACCACTCTTTCCCCTTTCGCTTAAACTTTGTCATCAATGCAAAATCTAAATTTTGAGGTTTGAGAGACAACCTCCATTCCTCTTCTTGTAGAAAAATCCCAGTGAGCTCTTCAAAGCCTGGAGGCTTTTCTCTTCAATTCAATCTGGTTATAAACATCTAATAATCATCTGTCATTTTGTTCATGGTAATTATCACCAAATCATCATTTGCCATGGTCTGACCGATATTGGTTAGTTTATCTTTAACTTACTTTATCCGAGATATGAATGAAGAAATAAACTCATTCTCCTCCATCTTGATTGAGAGAATCTTTTTCCTCAGGTACATGGTTCAACTGGTGTTCTTGATCTCATACATCTCTTTGAGAATTATCCAGATGTAATTCGTTGTCTTGCAATCCCGAATGTGAGGGATGATGCAATCCTTGATTGATAACTTAAGTAGCACCTTTGCCTTCATCTCCCTTTTCTCCTAGTCTTGAATTGTTGTATTCGATCCACCGGTTGTAGTAGTCGGCCTGACTTCATCACCAGTGGAAATGCCATAGGCATTTTGTCCCTCAAGCAGAGTCTCGAGGTTAAATTTCCAATTTGTGTAATTGGAACCATCAAGCTTATTACTCTCATTGAGATAAGCTTCAACGATTTGATTATTCATCTTGAATGAATAAAATCTTCAACAATTTAAGCAACCCTCAAATGTTATGCTAGGCACCTATAATACTAGTGATTCCCCCATTACTGTTGTCATTGTATCCCTTATTGTTATTATTGTGCCCCTATTGTCCCCATATTGTTATTAGTATGCCCCATAGAAACCCACTATTGTTATTTTTGTGCCCTTATGTTATTACTATTATGTCGGCTTGATTAAATTATGACCCCTTAGACTCCTATATATAGAAGGGAGGTTTGGTCATTTGAATCATCCAAGAATTATTCATTTGTATAATTTAAAGGAGGTTGACCCCTTGAAGAGGATGAATTCTAAGCAGTTTATCTATCTTTTTATCTTTTTGTGAGTTGGTTTCCTAACATTTGCTACTAGAGCTTTGGATTCTAGGGTTTTGCTGCTCCAAATAGATCATCGTGGAATTTTGGCTATAAAATTTTTCTGTGATGTTTCAGAAGTGAAAAAAAAAAATCGTTTGAGAAAAAATCGTGCTGAAACTTGGGTCTGAATTTCAGAGCTTGTCTCACTATATTTGTGGAGATATGATTTGAGGAATTTAGGGTTTTGCTAGCTCCAAAATTTAAACTAAAATAGGTCATCGTGGGATTTTCACTATAACTCTTTCACTACAAAGTTTTAGAAGCTGAAACAAAAACCCATTTGAGAAAAAATTAGTCTAAACCTCGGTTCCAAATTTCAGGTCCTATCTCACAAGATGTTCAGAGATATAGTC
Organism: Pinus taeda; assembly: GCA_000404065.3. Taxonomy (NCBI): domain Eukaryota; kingdom Viridiplantae; phylum Streptophyta; class Pinopsida; order Pinales; family Pinaceae; genus Pinus; species Pinus taeda. Next base: position 1,801 of record APFE030110299.1, on the reverse strand, counting down.
TAAGGAAGTTAGGCTTTTTGCAGACCCCCGAATTACATTCCAAATAGGTCACCTAGGGAAAATTGTCATAACTCTGGTTTTGAGCATCAGATTGAAATTTCCTAAGAATTTTCAAAAAGAGAACAGCTTGTAGTTTTACGTGTATCAGTTTTAGGTACTAAGGTTGAAACAGTGACACGTGGCATGTCGTACAAGTTCTCTCTACTAAACTGGTTTATAATTAGGTCACTGTGGGAGATTTGGCATAACTCTTCCTTGGAGAATCCAATTTTGATCAGACTCACGGGGTTAGAAATAGGACTCAAAGGGCTACCACAAGATGGAATTTCAGTTATTCGAGATCTGCGGTTACAGAGATACAATAGATCCAATATCGAGCTCTTACAAAGTGAAAAAAAGTGTGTAGTTTTTAAATTTTGCATCAGATTGGTTTGAAAAATTATTTTGAAGGAATTGAAAGGGAATAGTGAAGAATTATTAGCACTAGTTAATGCCCCCAAGAAAGAAAATGGAAACACCTAGTAGGAAACCTGAAATCTCTAGCATGACTTATGAAGAAGAGGAAGAAATGCAACATGATATATCAAAATTACAAGACCAAGTACAACAAATTTCATTCTCACTAAAGGTAAACGAAGCCAAGATGAATGGTGTTGAAACTAATATGAATGGCATGCATGTTAAGATGGAAGTTAAGATGGATGGTATGGAAACTAAGATGAATGGCATGGACGCTAAGATGAATGGCATGGACGATAAGATGGAAGAATTAAAGATAAATTTGAATAAGTTGCAACAAGAAATGATCACTAATGGTGAAAGGGTAGTAAAGGAAACTCATGATGAGAACAAAAGAAATGTTAATCATGATTTCATACTCTAATGTTGGATTGAAGACCCACCATGTTCCAAAAATTGATATGAGGAAGTTTGATGGCAAGGATCTCGGAACATGGATACAATAGATGGAGCAATTTTTCGATCTCCATAATGTGCAAAACACACAAAAGGTACATATTGCAACTTTATATTTGGAACCAAATCAGTTTGTATGGTATTGGTGGCTTTTCTCTCGTAAACAAATTGTCACTTGCGCAATTTTTACGGAAGAAATGATAGCACATTATGAGGATACAAAAAGAAACACCTTTTTTAGCCAATTGATAAATCTTAAACAAAATTTCAATGATGGAGCACATTGAGAAATTCCAAAAATTGAACATAAGGGTAAAAGATATTCCAGAGGAGCATAGGATTGATGTGTTCATAGGGACTCTAAAAGATAATATCCAACATGAGGTTCACCTTTGGGAACCTGATTCATTGGAAAAGGCATTCAGGTTAGTAAGACAAATGGAAAGAAAAATTATGGCAACCAGGAAGCCTACCACGCACAACTATAAAGATGGAAGTGTTGTTGCCCCTAGCCTTCCACAACCTACAATGTTGACACCACAACAATTATAAGAAAAAAGAGTAAAAAGGGCTTTGTTACAGTTGTAATAGCAAGTACACTAAAGGTCATAAGTGTGCATAGAAGAAATTATTCTACATAGATTGTGAAGAGGAGGAAGAAAAGGAACAAGAAATGTTAAAAGAAGAAGATATACTGCATGAAAAAACCCTAGATAAAGAATAAATGAATCCAACCATATCTTGTAATGCATTGGTTGGAATTACCACTCCTCAAACTATCAAGATAGAAGGTCATATCAAGAAAAAAAAGGTAATAGTGTTGATTGATTCAAGAAGTACCCATAATTTTATCCATTGTAAGATAGGAAAGGAATTGAATTGCTTG
>APFE030110295.1:0-10082 GCA_000404065.3 Pinus taeda | reverse complement strand
AGTATGTAATGCACCCAAAGGTACGAAGATGACCAATATCAGGCTTCTTCCCAGAAAAAGCCTCCTCCAAAGTCATGTGCCCCAAGGCACGATGCGGACTCATGTTCTGCAAATAAACAAATGTGTTGCAGGCCTTTGCCCACAAGAACAATGGAAACCCCTGATCATGTAACATGGCTTTGGCAGCCCCTACGATGGATCTGTTCTTCCTCTCCGCAACCTCATTCTGTTGGGGGTTGTTAAGGAACAGTGAACTCCCTCCTAACACCTGCCTCTGCACAATAGTCAACAAACTCTCCAAGGGTGTACTCTCCCCCATTGTCTGACCTCAGGGACTTGATCTTCCGACCTATCTGTGTCTCCACAAGAGCTCTAAACTCCTGAAAAAACCGCTTGAAGACCTCACTCTTGGTCTTCAAGAAATAAATCCAGGTCCTCTTGGAATGATCATCAATGAATAAAACATAGTACTCATATCCACTCAAGGAAACATGAGACATCCGACCGCTCACATCAGAATGAATCAAATCAAGTATCCCAGTCACTCTGCTGTCACTGCTGGAAAAGGGGATTTGGCAAACTTGCCCATAGCACATCCTCCTTTGCAAGTATCAAAGTGATCAGTACTGAAATCTGGCACACCTGTAGTGATCTCCCGCAAGGTCCTCAAGGCTCCATCATACATATGCCCCATCCTGCGGTGCCAAATCTCACACAGCTCAGAACTGCTAGCTCTGTTGTCGGTACTACTGCTCAATGCCAAAAGGGGCTAGAACACAAACATGTACGCCTTTGCATGGCGTAAACCTATCACTCTAGCTGAATCAGCTGGAGTGCCCTTGGGATACATCAACACCTGTCCTCCCCTGAACAGTACCTCATATCCTCTGTCCTCCAAAGCTGAGATAGATATGAGGTTCTTCCTCATCCCTGGCACATAAAGAATATCTGACACCTTCAAGGGAGGTTTGGACTCCCTCTGAAATGTCAGTGTCCCCACACCCACTGCTCTAACTCTGTCATCATCGAGTACTACCTCCATATTAGTGCCACTCCCTGAAAGCTCTGAGAAGTACTCACGGACTCTTGTCATGTGACGTGAAGCCCCATTGTCCACATACCAAATACCCGGAGACGCTCCGCTAATCGAGGGAAAAGCATACTCCCTCTGAACCTGTGTAGGAGGTGATCCTGCACTAGAGGACTCACATGCAGTGAACCCAAAGTCCTGGTCAAAACGATCTGCAAAGTCCTCAACCTCTGCTGAAGCTGCCACACTCTGGTTCTTCCCCTTCTTCTTCTTCTTCTCCGGACACACAACTGCATCGTGTACCATCTTTTGACAATTCCAACACTTCACTTTGGAATAGTCCTTTTGTGTGTTACTCTGTTTACCTTTACCTTTGCCTTTGACCCCACCATTGCTTGTGGAAGCCTGCTTCTTCCCTTTGCGTTTCTTGCCTCCTACCAACAGTGCTACATCCTCATCCTGCTCAACTGGCTTGGCTGCCACAAGCTGACCTTTCTTGATTTCTGTCTGAATGCAATCATCCCAAAACCTCTCCCGTGTGGGGAAGGGTCTCACGTGCACAAACCCCATCAGCAAAGTTCATCCATGAACGGGGGAAGCCATTCACTGCAATCCGCACCAACTCAGTGGGTGGAATGACCTCTCCAACTGCTGCCAACTCATCTCTCACATTAGTATCTTTTGTGAGATATTCAGCTGCACTATGATTACCCATCTTAATGGTCTTCAGCTTCTCCTTCAGGACCATTTTCCGGTTCTCATTGGTACTCTGGTAGAGTTTGGACAATGTTGTCCACATCTCATGGGCATTTCTCTTTCCTCTCACATGAGGAATGCAATGGTCTTTGACTCCGTCGAGAATCAGTCTCTTACCCTTGTTCTTTCTATTATAAGCAGCCAACTGAGTAGCATCAGTAGGCACAACAACAGGGTTCTGTGTGTATGCACCATGATGTCCCAGACTTCTCCCTCCTCAAAGATACTCTGCATTCTCTCCTTCCAAACACTATAATTGTTATGCCCATCCAACTTATCCTCCACCCTCAATCCCAATGACATCTTGCTGTTCTAAAATTGAAAAATAGCACTGTTTTAGTAAGGATAAAACTGTTGTTTGTGAAAAATCAGCTTGATGGAATTTTCTAAGTGAAAAATCAGCAGGCTGTAATTTTCCTCCTTGCTGTCTCAAACTGCACTTCAGCACTCAAGCTCTGATACCATGTAAAAATGTCTAATTTCCCACCTCGGTTTTCAGTTTCACCTTATTTCTCCAAAATAGTTAAATGCCCTTTCCCATATCCATACATTCAACAATTGGAAAATAAATTTTGTTGAAAACACAAATTCTGGAAATATTACAGAATGCTAGAAAATGCAGAAATAAAAATCAGAACATACAAACAGCCATTCAACACATTTAAACACAGTGATTTTTTGTCAAGGTTACCCTGGAAAAACCCCCTACAACTCTTGGAGAAAACTAGTTCGAAAGTTCCTTCTTATTTCTGGAAAATGCTTTTACAGTAAGAGAAATATTCAGCAAAAATCAGCAAGCAAACTTTTACAACTTATCTCGTTTTTCGTGCCTCACAGCCACCTGGAAAACTTGCAAACAGCAAAACAGAACAGCAACACTGTTGTACGGCCTCCTCCAAATCTGTTGTACGGCCTCCACAAAAACTGTTGTACTGCCTCCTTGAAAACTGTTGTACGGCCTCTTTCAAATTTGTTGTACGGCCTCCACAAAAATTGTTGTACGGCCTCCTTGAAAACTGTTGTACGACCTCCTCAAAATCTGTTGTAAGGCCTCCTTGAAAACTGTGCACTTGTTGTATGGATTTTTAGAAAATCGTGCCCAAATACTGCCTTTTACTGTGTGCTAACTCAGCTGTATGGATTTGCTAAAATGCTGCCTTGGAATGTGTGCCAAGCTACTGCCTCCTTCTCCTCTCTTTCCAAAAATCTCCCTTGCTCTCTTGCTCTCCTTCTCTCAATCTGCTCATGAAAGAATGAATGACCATTTTCCTCATTTTCCTTCTTTAATCTAACCCTAAGTGACTTTTGGGTAACCCCAAATCCAATGGTTGAAATAGATTGAGATCTGGGGCTGAGATTAAATGCTCATTTAAATCTCACTTTCTATTTTTCAATTCACCCCACTTTAATAAAGACCCACTTAGTCATTTATTTCCAAAGTCACTTTTCCTTTCTAATTTTACATTGACTTTCTTAAAGTCACTTTAAAATTAAACTTTAGTAACTTTATCACTTAAAGTCACTTTTAAATTAGATTTGACTTTATAAAAATTATAAAGTCACTTTAGGAGAAAAATTAAATTCTTTTGGACACTTTTCCCTAGGCCATAGATCAAAGCCTTAGGGAACCACCTGTCCTCCGATACCAAATTTCAACATGAAAATGTTGACAATGTTTGAAAATGCAATTATCTATAGCAGAGAAAAATCTAGCCCTAAAAATTAACACAACTCACCCCCTCTTAATCAATTCGAACCTCCTCTGTGACCCTGAATCGACCCACATATGCAGCCACGGCAAATAACTCAACCTCCTCTGGCGAATCACATTGACTAGGAAATTAACTTAGCCTCCTCTGGAAATTTGACCTTCACTAGCAAACTCGGCTTGTCCTATGCAATTCGATCACTTTGGCAAACTCACACTTGCTCCGGCAACACAGCTTCACTGAATCAATTTGCACTATTGAGGAGACTTAGCCTCTGCAGATAAAATCAATCTCCCTCTATCACTAAGAATCTGGAAATCTTTGTGAAGAAATATCTCTCTGACAACTCGACCTTCAATCAATGTTGAAGCCAACTACTAGTGTCCCCCATTTTATCACTAAACCATTGCTATCACTACAAATTGTTTTGTCTCGAAAAGCCCCATCTATCTTCTCTTATAATCTCTCGTCGAACAATCAATGACTATGATCTAATCATAATCAATGGCTAAGATCATCTTGACTTCATTCAATCACTTTTCTAGAAGTCACTAGAGAGAAATCAATTTGTCTCAATTAATCCCAATTAATTAACCATTTTTCCTAAATTAGACTTAGGAAAATAACTAAACCAGCTAATTAAATCTAATTATAACAATTTTCCTTAGAAACATTTCCTAGGTATTGAAGATAATTAATCCATCTGGGTTTCTAGCTTCATAGACATCCCCTGAGACTAGATCGTTTGTCCAAGCTACACAAACTAACACCAAGGAGATATCCATATATACACAATGTGATGATGAGTCTACCATATGCACAGATTGTGTATATATTATAGATTACAAGTGATGCAGCCACATATGGCAAAAAAAACTAGGCATAATTGCACACCCATGAACACTGGAAACTATACATGCACACCTATATGCTTTAAATCCAAATGTTGATCATCTTGCCAAGCAAGTTTCTTTCCTTGGTGCAGGTGAAAAAATATATACAGATGATATCTCATGTATTTTTTCCAGTACTTTATCTCATTTTTATTACAAATATATGAATAAATAAACACAGAATTTGGAAAAAAAAATCAGGAAACCAGGGTGGTTATCTGAACCACATCAACACCCATCAAAGAAACTAAAAAGTAAACAATCACTTTTGATTAATGTATAAGTATGGTATAAATCAGCTATGAGAAGAATTACTTTAAGAATGCCTGACCTCTTAAGGGCAGCTGTCAAATCTGGTTCCTCCTTGTAATTGAAAGCATCATCAAAGCCTAGTTTATTTTTCAGCAACTCCACCTGCATGAAACCAACACATAAGAAGTTAGGAAAATGTACAAATACATCATTCATGACTATTAGGTCCGAATGTGCATTCTGTGGCTTTCTAGGTATCTTTCTGACACAATGTAAATCTAGTCTTTATAGATAGTTCAACTTGTGATTCCATATGCCACAAGAACTAATGGGAGCCTTCAGTTTCGGACAACTGAAGGACAGTACAAATTGGTAAGGCTATTCCTTATTCAGATTATGTATTATCCACAATTTTAATTTTGAATGTGCTTTAACTGAATGTCAAGTGCCAGGTTGATATAGCATGAAAGTGTCTAGTAATAAAGTTTACTACTCAACGTATATGGTTTAATTATGGATATTTGAAAATTCCCATTGCCGATGTACCATACTGAATGATGTGGCCATTAAATTTCAAACAATGCATGAACACAGAATTTGATAATTAGTAGAGCATCACCTTTTGTTTGCTTCCAGCACTCCCAACAACATAACACCCATGCAACTTTGCGAACTGTCCAACAAGCTGTCCAACTGCTCCAGAAGCTGCAGAAACGAAAACCTTTTCACCCGCTTTAGGAGATCCCACCTCATAAAAACCAACATACGCTGTGAATCCAGGCATTCCTGCAACATTGTTTGCGTTAACAACTAATAATACCAGTTGTTGATGGTCAAAAATATCTGGAAATGGCAACAATTTTCTGAAGATATAAACCTTGAACAAGTATTAATAATGTTGAGTTATTTAGTTGAGAGCACTATAAAATCAAAAGAACTGTCATAAATAACTAACACAAGAGACACAAGAGACCTCCAGCTGATACAATGCATGACAAAAACTGAAAGGTTATTTCTAGCAGGTTTTAAAGCTTATTGTTGAGTGTTCAGTCAGAGAGATTCCAACTTGAAGTAGATTCAAAGCTAGTTCATGTTTCAGGAAAAAAAATGTTACTGCATATAGCCAAGATAGCCCAACAAAGTCAAAATACAAACAGAAGGGAACCATATTTATGTTTTTCACAAAAGGAAAGAGTTGGGATTTCAAGGGCTGTAATCAGATGGAAGGAAATTGGAGGGCCAAGTGCAAAAATTAGAAGGGCCCTGCATGCACTAATAAACACACAGCAAGTGTGAACAAGACGGTGACAAAGGAAGGCCTATGTTTAAATTCATAATTTCGGTTACATATAAACAGGCAATGTAAACTGCTCATTTGATACCATTACTATGGATTATTTTTTTAAGAAATACTTCATATATTTACAGAAAACTAAAGTAATAAAGTGGGAGGGTATGTACGATGGTATTTACATGCTCTTCATCAGAAACTTAGAAAGCAATAAAATCCAAATAGCTGGCTGTATCTAACCCCTTGGCATCTTTGATCAACAGAAAGCCTTCACCTAACAGCTGCATACTTGCCTATTCTCTACATAATTGACAAAATGCAGACAATGAGCTAACCTGACTCTCAAAAACATATTGTCACTTAGTGTTAAAATTTCTTGAACCTAGCACCCTGGCAATTTACTACCTAGCAGATTACAAATCCACTGAATAAAAGAACAATTGGGATCTTAACAAAACTTAAACAGTGGAATCAAATTAAAAAACCAATCTCAATCACATAAGCACACACAAATTTTCTTCCCAATCAAACAGTTGATTAATAACTCAGAACCTACTCGAGCTCCCTTACTAGGGAGATGGCCCTCTAAGGAAATTACATATACAACAATGAACCTGGATCTTATCCAGAGGATCAAGCCATAGATCTGTCCTTCAATCTATCTCTTGGCTGAACTGGATATCCCTTGCTATTCCTTGCACCTTCCTTGAACCCAACACATTTGAATGTTAGTCCTTCTCAACCCAACCACTGAGAATCAAGATCTCACTCTCACTATGTCTTCTGCTCAAGATGTCTTGTGTGTCTTCTCCCTTAGCCTAGCCCTTCTTTAATACAGTTGAGTTATGATCAAATCCACAACCCTAATCTCCAAAGTAGTTGATGATTGAGATCAAATATCAACATCACTTAAGATCAACGGTTGAGATTTATCTAATTCACTAATGCAAAAACATTTGCATTTCATTAGATTAAGTCACTTTTGTCTTATAAAAGAAACTCCTTTAATCATTAATGTAATTGCTAATGTTAAGGGCATATTAGGGAACTTCTGCAAGCTCAAAATGTAACAACCCATCTCGATTCACGAGTAGCATAGCAATATTAGCATGTATACGAGGCATGCATATGATAGCTACATATGCATGCATAGCATATATCGCACTAGTATACATATTAGCTAATATTGGAAAATATCTAAGTATAGAGTAATGAATTAGTTATTGAAGTACTAAGTAAATACCTAACTCACTAGAACATAATGAATATGTAGAGTGGGGCACTAACTATACCACCCCTATAATATGAAACCAATTAAAGTACTATTCAAAATATGTATATATATATATATATACACAAAGGACTGTATAAGATAAAAGTGAAATTAAAATAAATAGCATTTTTATATTAACTAAAAGAATTGTTAGGATATTCCGACACATAGGAAATAGTTAAGTATAACTTGGTCTAGTGTAGAGTTAGGTAAAGTGTATTTCTTTACTATGTACTTTTGTAAATTACAATCCGACCGTCACAATATGTAGTGATCTGACGGTTCATTCTCTCCTCGGTATTACTGACACTTGATCTGTGGCTTAACACCTGATTGGTCCATGATCTCTATTTAAAGAGCATGGAGGGTCATTTGTAGGGTAACCGTTCATGAAATAAGCTTATGTAAATTTTCATTATTTTATTAATAAATAGCCTGAAGTGGTCGCGTTGGCTCAGGTCGTGGACTATTTCCCTCTTTGAGGGTTTTAACCACGCCAAGAATATTGGTGTATTGATTTGTGATCGGTTTGGGTTTTTCTTATGCGTATGCTCTTTTTTGCCATGCCTTAGTGTGATCTCGGAAAATCAGAAACATTGAGGAAAATATTTAGTTTTCAATTAAAGCTAACTTCAAGCCGTAAGGTTTTTTTTTGTATGTCCGTGTCGAGTTTTTTGGTTTTTGTTTTGTAGGCAAAAATGATCTTTTTCAAGAGAGCACGCACCCCAAAGCTTTAGTGACTAAAAAAAAAAAAACCCTTCCTCTTTTCCAAAAATTACTAACCTTTTAAACTAGCTCACTTGATCCAAAATTACTTTATGAGAATAAAGGTCTCGAGTTCAAGTCTTTCTTTTTGTTCAATTACTTTTTCAAAAAGCACATGTAACTTATGTTTTAAAGTTACTATATGTAAAAGTGTTCTCACCCATTATAAAAAGTGATCACTTATAATTCTAAAGTCTCTTTATCTTTATTTTAAGTTACAATTTAGTGGATAACTCATAAAGTACCATTGTAAAAGTGACCTTCACTTATTTATAAAAGTGAGTCACATATTTTTTTTAAAGTGAGCTAATTAAATTAAGTTTGGAAGGGGGGGGTTTTTTAAATATAACATTATCATTCATTTCTGCACATTCACGCACCTCGTCGGCATCTTCAACAACTTTTATTCAAAAACCTATAACTTCTTCATCTGGAAACCGTTTTCAAAGCCGTTTTTTTTAATCAGCCTATTTTTTCGAGATCTTTCCATTGGAACACTTATTTTCAGCATCTACAGCTTCAGTTTCTGTTAAAATGGAAAATCCATCCCAAGTTATTCTTGACGGCACCAACTACTTCCAATCGTGGTCCTACATTGTGGATTTACTTAGAAGTAAAATTCTTTACAGAATAGCCTCAAGCCAAGAAACTAAACCTAAAGATGAAGATAAGGCAGCCAAATGGGAAAATAGGCAAGATCAAGCACGTGGGTTGATAGGGATGTCTATTTCTCTAGACCTTAGATTCCATATCGCAGAACTTGATACCCCTAATGAAGCAATGAAAAAAATCACTCAAAAATTTGGAATTAAAAATGAAATTAGAGCTCATCAACTTGAAAATGAGTTGCTTATGTTGGACCCCAATAATTTTTCTTCCATTGAATATTTTTTGTCCAAGTTCAGGACCCTTAGACTTCTCTTGGAAGGTGTTAATGTTAAGAAAGAAGATGGTAGCCTTTTATCTATTCCATTCTTACTAAGTTGGGACCAGCCTACTCTGTGTTTGTTTCCACCTTCCATTCTATAAGAGAAGCCTTCATATCTCAAGGACAAGACTACAAGTCCCCTTCCTTTGATGCTTTTTGTGATTCTTTAATAAGAGAACAAGAAAAACTCTTACATGTTGGTCTTCTTAATCTTGGAAACTCTTCTAAGAAAGCCTTAGCCGCCCAGTAGCAGCCAAATTCAAAGAATCCTAAGAAGTCGTATCCTAAAAAGAATGGTCCTAAGCCAAACAAGGGTCCTAAGCAATTTCAGTCTCAAAATGAAAAATCATTTCAACAAAATGATAAGGCAAACAAAAACAAAGGGAAGAAGACAAATAGACATTGCCACTTTTGTAATCGAGATAGCCACTTAGAATCCAAATGCTTTAAGAAGATGGAACCCTTGGAAGCAGCAATGAAGAAGCATAACATCCATTTGGAGCACTCTTCAACTTCAACTTCATCTTCAGGAATAGCACTTTCTGCATGTGGTTGTCAAACATCTCAGTCTGGATATGCACTAAATGTATCTTCTTCTTCTCATTCTCATGAGTGGCTCATTGATTCTGGAGCTTCTTATCACATGGCCATAAACAAAGCCATGTTTTCTTCTTTAAATGATTGTAACACCAAAAATATATATGTTGGTGATGATAGATCTCTTAGTGTTGTAGGGACTGGAACTGTTCATATAGACAATGGTCAATTTAATGATGTATTATGTGTTTCAACCTTATCCTACAACCTTCTATCTGTATATCAAATAACTCATTCAGGTGAAGGTAAAATCGTTGAATTTTCACCTCAGGATGTTGTAATTAAGGACCTAAGAGATCCTAGACAGATTTTAGCTACTGGCATTGCTGATGATTCTACAAGGTTGTATAAGTTTCACAACTTTGGGTCATCAAATCTTCCCTCAGTATTTGTTGCTTATAATGATGAAGTGAGCAAACTTTGGCATGAGCGATTTGGTCACTTAAACTATCGCTCCCTTCAGCATCTATGTAAAGAAAATATGGTGACAGGTCTTCCTATGGTATCTTGCAAGATGGTGTTTGTTCCGGATGTGTACTCGGAAAACATCATCGGGACAGTTTTGAAAAACGTGCCTCTTGGCACGCC
>APFE030110288.1:0-14695 GCA_000404065.3 Pinus taeda | reverse complement strand
AATCCAGGTTCTCCTGGAGTGATCATCAATGAATAAAACATAATACTCATATCCACTCAAGGAAACATGAGACATCCGACCGCTCACATCAGAATGTATCAAATCAAGTATCCCAGTCGCTCTGCTGTCACTGTTGGGAAAAGGGGATTTGGCAAACTTGCCCATAGCACAACCTCTGCAAGTATCAAAGTGATCAGTACTGAAATCTGGCATACCTGTAGTGATCTCCCGCAAGGTCCTCAAGGCTCCATGATACATATGTCCCATCCTGCGGTGCCAAATCTCACACTGCTCAGAACTGCTAGCTCTGCTGTCGGTACTACTACTCAATGCCAAAAGGGGCTGGAATGCAAACTTGTACACCTTTGCATGGCGTACACCTATCACTCTAGCTGAATCAGCTGGAGCGCCCCTGGGATACATCAACACCTGTCCTCCCCTGAACAGTACCTCATATCCTCTGTCCTCCAAAGCTGAGACAGATATGAGGTTCTTCCTCATCCCTGGCACATAAAGAACCTCTGTCACTTTCAAGGGAGGTTTGGACTCCCTCTGAAATGTCAGTGTCCCCACCCCGACTGCTCTAACAACTCTGTCATCACCGAGTACTACCTCAATATCAGTGCCATTCTCTGAAAGCTCCGAGAAGTACTCACGGACTCCTGTCATATGACGTGAAGCCCCACTGTCTACATACCAGATACCTGTAGATGCTCCGCTAATCGAGGGAAAACCCTGCTCCCTCTGAACCTGTATGGCAGGTGATCCTGCACTAGAGGACTCACACATAGTGAATGCAAACTCCCGGTCAAAACGACCTGCAAAGTCCTCAATCTCTATTGATGCTGCCAAACTCTGGTCCTTCCCCTTGTTCTTCTTTTTCTCCGGCCAGACACACAACTGCATAGTGTCCCATCTTTTGACAATTCCAACACTTCAACTTGGAATAGTCCTTCTGTGTGTTTCCCTGTTTACCTTTACCTTTGCCTTTGCCCCCACCACTGCTTGTGGAAGCCTGCTTCTTCCCTTTGCCTTTCTTGCCTCCTGCAACCAGTGCTACATCCTCATCCTGCTCAACTGGCTTGGCTGCCCCAAGCTGACCTTTCCTGATCTCTGTCTGAATGCAATCATCCCAAAACCTCTCCCATGTGAGAAGGCTCTCACGTGCACAAACCCCATAAGCAAAGTTCATCCATGAATGCGGGAGGCCATTCACTGCAATCCGCATCAACTCAGTGGGTGGAATGGCCTCTACAATTGCTGCCAATTCATTTCTCACATTAGTAATCTTTGTGAGATATCCAGCTGCACTATCATTACCCATCTTAATGTTCTTAAGCTTCTTCTTCAGGACCATTTTCCGGTTCTCATTGGTACTCTGGTAGAGATTGGACAATGTTGTCCACATCTCATGGGCATTGCTCTGTAGGCACGACAACAGGGTTCTGTGTGGTATGCACCATGATATCCCAGACTTCTGCCTCCTCAAAGATACTTTGCATTCTCTCATTCCAAATGCTATAATTTATATGCCCATCCAACCTATCCTCCACCCTCAATCCTAATGACATCCTGTTGTCCTAAAACTGAAAAATAGAACTGATGTAGTAAAGATAAAACTGTTATTTGTGAAAAATCAGCAGGCTGTAATTTTCCTCCTTGCTGTTCCAAACTGCACTTTAGCACTCAAGCTCTGATACCATGTAGAAATTTCTCATTTCCCACCCCAGTTTCACCTTATTTCTCCCATATAGTTAAATGCCCTTTCCCATATCCATACCTTCAACAACTGAAAAAATAAATTTTTGCTGAAAACACAAATTCTGGAAATTTTATAGAATGCTGGAAAATGCAGAAATAAAAAATCAGCAGGTACAAACAGTCATTTAACACATTTGAACACAGTGATTTTTGGTCAGTGTGGCCCTGGAAAAACCTCCTACAACTCTTGGGGAAAACCAGTTTGAGAGCTCTTCTTTATTTCTGAAAATGCCTTTTTTACAGTGGGAAATATTCAGCAAAAAATCAGCAAGCAAATTTACAACTTATCTCTTTTCTCGTGCCTCACAGCAAACTGGAAATTACAGCAAACAGGACAGCAATAAATGTTGTACGGCCTCCTCGATTTTCGTGCCCACTTTCAGCCTTAAATGATGTTGTACGGCCTGCATTAAATGCATTGTACGGACCTCAATTTGCGTGCAAAAAAAAATAGCAAACTGCTCCTCGATTTTTGTGTAAACCACTCCTCGATTTCTGTGCAAACCAGCTATACGAATTTCTAGAAAATCGGCGATAAGCAGTCAATGGTCAAGGGTCAAAGCAGTCCTCTAACAGCTCGGTCAAAGTTAGTCAAGCTCAGCCTCAAATGTTGGTTAAAGTAAGCCCAAAACAATCCCAAAACAGCTAGTCAAACTCAGTCAAAGTCTACTCTTGCTTTTTCAGTCAAAATTGTGGTCAACCCTAAAGTCAACGCTAGTCAACCTGCCCATATTTCCTCGATCTATGTTCCCTCTAATGTGGCCTAGAGAAATAGATATATTCCAACCAAAGATACAATCAAAGATGGTCAAACAGTCCTTAAATGCCTAGAAATAGGTCTGCAATTTGGCCCAATCAGAAAATGAATTTTGTCCTTCACACGTGTGAGAGATACCCTACAATTCTGAGTCGTACAAACCAATAGAATGAGAAGAGAGAAGATATGTTGAGAGTTGATTTGGTGCCAAATGAGGAGGACTCAAATTCTATTTATATGCAACTTGAGGGGTGCCATCTTATCCTTGAGATGCGACATTTGACCCGAGGTTGACCTTGACAATTTGTACTTGTGGGCTTGACCTCAAAAATCCACTTTTCCATATCTGAATTGAGTGCTTCAAAAGTCAATTTTGGTACTCTCGAAAAAAGGAATTCAATGCAATGTTTGGAATTTGTCACCGAGCTGCCAAATTAACAGTCCCTCTCAGCTTGGGAGAAATTCCAACCGAATCATGTGATCATCATATGTCATGTACATCCCTATTCATCTCTCCTTGCCTCTGCTCATCTTATGTTGAGCATTCTCAAATCTAAAGAAGAAGAATTGTTGCAGGGGAGCTCCAACTACCACCCTGTCTCTATCACTACTGGGTAGACTCTACTACCACCTGGAATCATCATCATCATCAATGGGGAGCCATAACTACCACCCGTACCTAAGGACAATGGGTACGATCAACCTACCCCAATGCCTAGGGATCACACTCTATCCCAAAGTCCCTAACAATAGGTGAGATCAACTTATTGGAGGTAAGGATAACACTTTACCCTATTGTCCCTGATCATCCATCTTAACCCTAAAGAGTTAGATAGTGGAACACTTGCATCCACCAACTTGGGCGAGATCCACCTACTACAAGGGGTATGGATCACACTCTATCCCAAGTCCCTCAACCCATTGGCCAGATGGGAGAGGTTATCCCACAGAGTGGGCAAGATGCTAATTGGGGCATACTTAGACTAGGGGATATCCTAGGTCTCAACATCCTATCGATTAGAGGTCTCTCATCCCCAGGAGCCGTATAACTCCATTCTTCACCTTGGGAACTCAACAGGGGGGGAAGAGCACTACCCAGTGTGCTTGATCGGCCAAGGCCCTTATTAGAAAGGGTCATCTCAACCAGTCCAAGCTGCTCCCTTAAGACCAAGAACTTCCCTTTCGGCAAAGCCTTGGTGAGGATATCGACGCGTTGCTCATCCGCCGAAATGTGAATAAGTATCAAAGCTCCTCTTTGTACTATATCTCAGACGTAATGATATTTGATCTCTATGTTCTTGGACTTGTGGTGAAACACAGGATTCTCTGGAAAACGAATCCCACTCTTGTTGTTGCAATAAATGACTGTCGTGTCCAGAACCTACTCAAGTAGCTCTCCAAAGAGCTTCCTCAACCAAACTATTTCACAACTTGCTAGGCTAGCTACAATATACTCGGCCTCAGTAGTGCTAAGGGCTATAGACTTCTGCCTCCTGCTCATCCACGATATCATGGCGGATCCCAGACTAAAACAACATCCTTAGGTACTCTTCCTGTCGACAACACTGCCAGCCTAATCTACATCTATATATCCATGTAGTATAACATCTCTAGCGGCATATCTCAATCCAAGGTTAATAGTCCCATATAAATATCTCAATACATGCTTGGCAACGACCTAATGTATGTGGTGAGGCTCAATCATAAATTGGTTCAAAGTGTTTACCTGGGATCTAGAATTAATTAAATTTTTGGCTTAGGATTTTAATTAATTTTTGGCTAGAAACTTTAATTAATTAACCTATGAGGGGATCAATTATTTTTCCAATCCTCAAGACACTTTACATCATGATTTTCATATTTTTTACATCATAAGGGGGAAAACTCATTTGTAATAGACCCTCAGACTGCTCATTTCTGTGACACAAATATAATCCAACAGACCAAACAATTTGTAATAAAATAACCTAACCCGTTCAAGTTGCATTGGATTAGAACGATGAAATCTATGCAATGGGGATGGTTTGAAAAGCATTTGACAACTTTTATTTTTAAGCATTTTCTAGAACTTTGAGCATCTTTTGGATCCTCTGGATCACTCCTTAATCATTTCGGATCAAAGACCTTACAAGAATAGATTTGACAAAGGAAAAAACCTTCACCAACAAGATCAACTATAGCTTGAAGAAAATACTCAAAAACCTTGCCAAGGAACCTAGAGGAAAAACAAATCAAATAATTGACAACTTACCCAAGCTAACAAAGGAAGAAGGGATGAAATCCTAAAATGTTGTCCTTCTTAGTGGTAGAATTACCACTCAAATGGATCAATCTTGAAAGCTTGTAGAAATCTTGAACTATCACAACAAATCTTTGATGCACCAAGATATAAACCAAAAAAGGAGAGTTTCAAGCATTAACACCAAAACCTCCAATAGGTAGATCTTTAACAAAATTGTATTCTCAAATTATATCCAACAACAACTTGGAATGAGAGGAGAGCTTCTATTTACAAAGGATACTTCTACATCACTCTCACTGTGTATTATTTTATATATCCTAAAATCCAACATAGGAGAATTACAAAAGTGACTTATCATCAATGTTATCAAAAAATATAGCACCTTAGTGCAAAGCCTTCAAAAGATGTGTTGTAGCAGCTATAACAACCACAAAATTTTGTCCATTTTAGAATTTTGGAGACCCCTATACTAGATCTTATTTCAACCTCTATCTATGGTCTCTTAGGGTTTCAACCTCTATCCATGTAGTCTAACATCTCCAGCGGCATATCTCAATCCAAGGTTAATAGTCCCATGTAGATATCTCAATACATGCTTGGCAACGACCTAATGTACGTGGTGAGGCTCAGTCATAAATTGGTTCAAAGTGTTAACTGCGAAGCATATGTCAAGGCGAGTGTTTATCAGAAACATCAAAGCACCAATCAATTGTCTATACTCAGAGGGGTTTCATAGGTCCGTTTCAGCAACCTTTCCACACAGCTTCTTGAAATTCATCCCCATAGGTGTAGGCAAGGATTTGCACTCAACCATGCCAAATATTTCCAGCAATTTTATAACAGATTTTCCTTGTGAAAGGAAAATCTCGCCCGACTCTTGCCATACATAAAGTCCCAGAAAATAGTGCATTAAACCAAGATCTTTCATTTCAAATTCAGAAGCCAACTCCCTCTTACATTCTAGAATGAGAGGGTCTGCACCTATCAAGAATAAGTCTGAGGACGCTGTCAAAATGTGCGCTGTCAAAATGATTCTACTGTAGTGCAAAAACACTGTGAATATATAAATCATTATATATATAATATATATATATATATATATATATATATATATATATGAATTTTAGAGATGTGAGCACTGACAGGTGCCGCAGAACTATAATGCAATGTCCATATTTCAAAGCGATGCCCAAAAATTTCAAAGAGATCTCTAAAATTGTAATACAATTTCCAAAATTATAATGTGATGCCCAGGACTATAATGCAGTCAATACGATGACCAGAACTTGTAATATGATGCCATCGAAATTACCATTCTTGCTACAAAACAAAACATCCGAGCTACCAAAAGCATGCTCTCATTTGATAAGCCTTGCTTCCAATTTATAGTAGATCATGGCGCTTAACTTATGACAGTTGATATGAATTAGCCTTTTTGGAGGGAAATACTCTAACTAAAAATTTGAACATATTATATATTTTTTTCTTTAAATAAATAAAATCCCAAATTAATATTATTTTCCATTGAAAAATATAATTCAAATTCTCCCTTTTCGACCAAATTAAATCCTCTTTTAAGGGCGAGATGGGATTTTCTTAGGGTTTAGGGTTTCTATGGGAATTCATCCCGAAGTTGCCCACATTTTAACACTCCCTCTCAACGAAGGAGGAATTTCCATCATCATCATAAACCTTATCTAGGATGTCTAAACATGAAGAATCTCGGGTGAACGTATCTCAATCATAAGGAAGGCAGACAATTAGATCATTGATAAGACCCATCTCATATTGTCTCATAAAAGAAGACGAATCCATAAACAATGGTAGGGGAGATCAGCCCTCCAAACCCTACTTGTCTTCAGGTCAAATCACATGACCTCCATCTTAGCTATATAAACAAAATATCCATCACATCGCATCCTTTGCTCATCCGTTGAACAATATTGATCTAATAGAAGAAGAAGAAGAATTATCATAGGGGTGCATGCGGTCATTTTAAATAGAATCATCACCGTCATCAAGTCATATCTCGTCTTGACTCGTCCCAACTTTTCTCCAACTGTTGAACAATCTCGAATCAGAAAAAGAATGATCTGATATCATAGGGGAGCCCAACTCAACCCACAATGTAATATCCCCAATTAATTAATTTTGTTAAGAAGAATTTCCATTTTGCAATTTTGGCAATTGGGAGATATTTTGGTATTAAAACTTACGAAAGGTGGGTTAGGAAGTCCCCACTTGACTTTTTGAAGAAAGAAGGCTTCCAAACATTAGAAGAGGAAATAATAAAGTGCAAGTGGAATCTGGGGGTCACTCCAAAGGGAATTCGTACTCCTCCAAAGCGAATTCATACCCCTTAGGAGAGTTTGAATTTGTGGGAACAGAGAGAAGATGAAACTTGACTTGTGGGACCCACATGGAGGAAGAAAGGGTCAGTAAGATAAATAGAGGTGGAGGGCCACATTTTGGAGACTTTTGCTATTTGAACATTGAACCCCTTTGTACGCTTGAGTTGTTGAGCCAGGTCTACATAGTGATGCCTATCACCTGAGGTTTCCAAGAGGAAATCTCAACTCCTTATTCAGTGGACTCCTAGTGCCACTCTAGGGGAGAATATCATCACACTTCAGAGTTGTTCCAAGAGAAACTACAGGCACATTTAGTCACCATTTGGAGCAGACAGTATCGAATAATGTATAATGTAATATATTTGTCAAAAGAAAGGAAAAAAAAATATTATAAAAGAAATCGACTTATTAAAACATGGGTTTCATGCTTGGGTCAAAGGTTTTAGGTCAAAGCTTCCATTGTAGGCTTCTAGGATTTATGTCAAGTGTCATTTTCCATGTCATAATGTAATAGACCCTTCTTGATCTTCATTTGTCAAGAAAGAAATTTATTTGTGTAAAATAGGTCAATTATGCCTCCTCCACCAAGTCGACCTCAAGAAAGGACAAGTCAGCCCCAACAAGGGAATTCGACCTCATAGACTCACTATGTATTGGAGCAACTCAACACGCACTCAACAAGTTCGAATTGCAGTGGCTGGAAGCAGTAAAGGTTGCGAAATTCAAGGAAGAAGGAAGAAAGATCTAGCAAAGGAGAATATCGTTATCTAGCTAAGGAAGTCGAACATTTCTCTATCTTATCTCACACGTGTGAAGGAATTGAAGTTGCATGAGGGCCGAAATTTCAGTCTTGAAGCTGGGCTGAAATTCTGATGTAGTAGGGTTGAAAATTTGTCCTTGATGTAGTATTGATGCAGTATTGATGCAATATTGTTGCAGTTGATATTTGAAGGTTGGAAGAACAGTTTTAGCACTGACTTGGTGGATGGTTAAGGTCTTTTGGTCTAGGGTCTTGGTCTATCACAATTTGAATATACTGATGGAAGAGTTTGACTAGGTTTTCCCCTATAAAGGCGTTTTAGCCCTAACTGAGTGTCTACTTCTGGTGTCCCTGATCTTCATGTTTTCTCTTTGATGATTTCTTGATGGGACGATAAAAGAAGAACATAAAGAAGTTAATAAGAACATAGTAATATCACAAGTAATTATCAACATAAGAAAATCTTTCTGCCTTTCCGATTTTTTAACATGGTTTCAGAGCTAAGGTGAAGAAGGAAGAAAAAGGCAGCTTAAAGATCTATTGAAGAAAAGGGATCAAAGGAAGGTCATTAAAGAAAAGGATTATATAAGAAGAGAAGCCTCTGCGGGAACTATGAAAACTTCAATGAAGGGAGGAAACAACCTAGAGGGAGCCTCCAACTACAGGGCATGGAAAAAGAGGATATATCTTATCCTCAAAAAGCACAAAGTTTTGAATCTTGTTCAAGGAAAAGTCAAGAAGACTACAGATGAAGCAAAAAAGGAAATTTCGGAGAAACTAAGATCTTGGCCATGAACCTAATAGTGGATGGAGTTAAAGACAACCTAATTCCATACATATCCAACATAGATTCCACTCAAGAAATGTATGAGACTTTCTCAAATTATTCACCATCAAGAACATTGGTCAAATAGCAAGCCTCAAGAATGACTTAAGAACTATTAAGATGACGAAAGACGATATTGTATCATAAGGATATCTAGAATCAGAGATGAATTCCATGCAATAAATGAAGTTGTACCAGAAAAAGTGCTCGTAATTACTACTCTTCTAGGACTACCAAAATCTTGGAGTGCTTTTGCATTAGGAATCATCAGTTGGAAAGATACTCCAACATTCAAACAAATGTGGAATGCATGTAGTCAAGAAGAAGCCTAAATATCATTAGTAAATACCAAGAAGGAATATGAAGAAGAAAATACCTTTATTGCCTATTCTACTCATCACAAGAAGGGAACATTGAAGGATTTCAAAGGACCAAGAAAGAAAATTGACCTATCCAAGATTGAATGCTACGATTGTCACAAGATGGGTAATTACAAAAGTCACTGTACTGAAGATCTAGGGAATAAAAAGAGAGAGAGAACATGTGAATGTTGTTGATGAAGCTTCACCTAATAGAAACAAGACTGAAGAATCCAAAATCAAAGATCTATTTGCCAAAGACTCTTAGGGAATATTATCCCTCACATATCTTTCTATCTTAAGTTTTGCATTGATTTCATTTATGTTTTGATCCCTAGACGTTGTAGGTCTAACATGTCATGTTAGAACATTTTTAAATTTTTTTGAGATAGGTATCCCTCAAGATTGGATTAAGAAGGAGCCTCCACCATTCTACCAAAAGATAAGTATTTTTCTTTTTGTTTCATATTTTTATGTTTGGGTTTCTTCTCATAAGATGTTTTTGTATTATATACTAATAACCTTTTCAGTTATATTTTCCTTGGTTAGGAAAGCTTGCTGAATGTTCAAAAGTTATGGAGAAGACTTCCAAGGATAGATTGTCTGTTGCAAAGGAAGCCCTTCAAAAATTGATGTCCTACAAGGTTTGTTAAGGAAAAACTCTAGGCATGACTTAGACTATAAGCTTTGTTATAAAGTTCTGCTCATGTAAAAGGTATGATCATTCTTCTTTTGAAATTTGCTTTACATTATTGACATCGTTATGTCTAGGGTTTTGAATCACAAGTATTTTTGTTGGGATGATTAATCATTAGATTAAATCTACCCTCATGATATTAATTGATCATTATTGTGTAACCCTAACCTTTAGGGTTCACTATAAAACCCTAGCCTCTTATTGCTAAGGGTATGTCAATATTGATTATGAAACCCTAGTCTACTTATGGTTGTTGATGAAATCTAGAATTCCTATTCTTTTGATGTTTAGGTTTTGGTATTGTTAAGATAGAAACCCTAGCTCTTTGTGGTTTGTTGTTATGTTTAAGTTATGTGTAGAAACCCTAGATCTTTAGGGTTTGTGAACAAAACCCTTGTAAGTAAGATTCTAGGAATGAAGCCCTAGGTGTATGTTCGTATGTTTGATTGAAACTCTAACATGGTTAAAATTGTTGTATATCTAACTTTGACGTATTGATGTTTGTATTGATAGGAAATGCTATTGCATGAAATCCTAGATATGTATATGCGAGTATGCTAACTTAATTGTTGATGCTCATGTTTTAGTTTGTGAAATCTAGGGTTTGTAACAAATCCCTAGTAGAAGATTAATATTCCAGGATATGATGATATTGTTTTCAATATAATTTAGCTGATGATAAAATCTAGGGTTTGCTACAAACCCTAGTATAAGTCTAACAAGTAAAAGCATATTGTTGAAACCTTAGATGTATAATAGAATTGTTATTTGATTGAATTGTTAATATTTAAGGCTTTGTGATGGAGTCTAGGGTTTATGACAAAACTCTAGCAAAAGTTGAAGTCTAGTATGTAAAAAGATGTGTCTCTTGTTGATTATGAACCTAACTAGGTTTAGGTTTTTGATGTCTAAAGTCTACATGCTTCCATTGTAGTAACATGATTTTGATATAGTTAACTTCATGCTTTTGTGTGTTTGTATTTGGCTGTACTTGCTATTAAAGTTTTGTAGGTACATAATCTTTAGATGTTGAAGATGTTCGTATGATAATAATAAGCATGTTGAAGGAAGTTATGATGACCAAGATGACCTTGATGCCATAAAAAGGAATGGAGCCGTGAAAGGCTCTTAGATGTCATAGAAGAAGGAAGTGATTGATCTCCCAAAATTGAGAGGGAGCCTTGATAGAAGAAAGGGTATATCTCCCTAGTTCAGAGGGAGAGCATATTATGAGAGTGAATACCTTGAAGTAAGAAAAAGTACCATAGATGAATGTTCATGAAGTTGCAAACAAAAGACTTGAGAAGATCTGAGAATATATTTGGTGTTGTTAAAGAAATGAAAGAAGAAGAAATCTTCTAACAAATTATATATGGATAACTTGCTGATGAAAGCAGTATCAGAATGATTAAGGACCCCAAAGGTTTGTGTTTACTTGTATATATACATTTGAAAGACTATTACTGATTGGGGTTGTGGTTGTGCAGGATCTCTCCATAAAAGATTGAATGTTGGAAGCATGCTTGGACAAATGGATATATCTAATTTAGTTATTTGGGAGAGAAGAAGCATCTAATGGCAAGATGCTTGGGAGGACATTTGGCCGGCCTATGTGTTGATGCCTAGATCCCGAAGAGGGAGGGTGGCGCTAGTCATGGAGTTTCATCCTTTGATACACACCTAGATCCCTTGGTTGGTGGTAGAGCTTAAAATCTTCATAGTACCTAGAGTTGGCTAAAGCATGAGTTCACTAAGTCCCACCTAGATAGAATACCCTGGTTAGGTATCTAGTCTGCAACACCAAGTGTGCTAGAATTCTTCGTAGTTCATTTTGAGATCTTCCATGTACCTCTATATATTTGTAATTATGAATACCTCCCTAGTTAAGAGGGAGTGTTGAAGAATGTAACTAGTATCAATCTTCATAATTATATTTGAGTAATGATGTAATATATTTGTCAAAAGAAATGAAAAAAATATTATTATAAAATAAATTGACTTATTGAAGCATGGGTTTCACGTTTAGGTCAATGTTTTTAGGTCAAAGCCTCCATTGTGGGCTTCTAGGATTTATGTCAAGTGTCCTTTTCCATGTCATAATATAATAGACCCTTCTTGGGCTTCATTTGTCAAGAAATAAATTTATTTTAATCTAAAATAGGTCAATTAGGTCTCCTCCACCAAGTCGGCCTCAAGAAAGGACAAGTCAGCCTCAACAAGGGAATTCGACCTCACAGACTCACTATATATTGGAGCAACGGGACACACAGTCAACAAGTTCGAATTGCAGTATCTGGAAGCAATAGAGGGTGCGAAATCCAAGGAAGAAGGAAGTAAGGTCTAGCAAAGGAGAAGGAGATTGTTATATAGCTAAGGAAGTTGAAATTTTCTCTATCTTGTCTCATACGAGCGAAGGAACTAAAGCTGTAGGAGGGCCGAAATTGTAGTCTTGAATTTGGGTCGAAATTCTGATGCAGTAGGGTCGAAAATATGTTCTTGATGTAGTATTAAAGGAATGTTGATGCAATATTGTTGTAGTTGATCTTTGAAGGTTGGAAGAACAATTTTAGGGCTAGCTTGGTGGGGGAGGAAGGTCTTTTGGTCTAGGGTCTTGGTCTATCTCAATTTGAATATACTGAAGGAAGAGTTCTGACTAGGTTTTCCCCTATAAAGGGGTTTTAGCCCTGGCTGAGTGCCTACTTTTGGTGTCCTTGATCTTCATGTTTTTGCTTTGATGGTTGCTTGATGAGAAGAAGATGAAAGAAGATCATAAAGAAGTTAATAAGAACATAATAATCACAAGTAATTATCAACATAAGAAAGTCGTTCTACCCTTCTTATTTTTTAACAGACTAGGCACAAGAAGGGAACATGCACTCCTTGGAGGAACCAAATTATAAGCAATGAAGATTTTGGGTTTTGGTGGGCAAGTTTCCTTTGGGTTTTGTTGAGGCTTTCTAGTGATTTGTTAGGTTGATTGGAGGGCTATCATCTAGGCTAAGTGTGGTTGTTTCTGGGCATGCACAGGAGTAGCACGGTAGGGCCCACACAGTCCAAGGGGAGTTAAGTTCATGTGGGTTGGAGGTGTTGCAAAGTAACTAGGTTCGATCTTCATAATGACATGTGTAATTGTGATTTTATGTAATTGATGAAAAGAAGAAAAGTAAAATTATTATTGTAATGCTTGTCTCATGGGTTTCATGAGCAAGGAATTTTTATTTTAGTGATGACTCCCATTGTGAGCCTTTAGGATTTGTCATCTAGTCATAAAAGTCAATTTGAGTCTATGTCATGGATGAAGGACCCTTCTTGGGCATATTATACTTGTGTATGAGACAATAGAAATGTCAAGTAGCCCTCCAAGACCAAGCACAAGCATTAACCTCAAGTCGGCCTCAAAGTGGAATTAATTATCTCGCACTGACATGTCGGCTCAGCTTGATATTAAGTTGGCTTATTACTTTGGGAACAACTACATATAGTGCAATGCGCCTTCATTTCAGGACAAAATTTTCGGTGATCAAGTCTGAAGTAGAAAAGTGCAAAGTACAACAAGGTAGCTTATAGTACAACAAAGGAAAGAGGAGTATAGTCCAAGTTCTTTTTTGATTTGTTTTTGGGTTTATATTATCTTCATGTGTGAGGCAACAAGAGCTTACATGAAGCAAAAGAAGCCGAGAAAAAGTAGCACCCCCCCTAGCCGAGTTGGAAAAAGGTTGAATCTAGAAGGGAGGCCAAGACAAGAATTGGAAGAAGGTAGTGTCTAGAAGGAAGGCCGAGATTGTAGAAATTTCTCATTTCCCACACCGGTTTTCAGTTTCACCTTATTTCTCCCATATAGTTAAATTCCCTTTCCCATATCCATACATTCAACAACTGAAAAAATAAATTTTTGCTAAAAACACAAATTCTGGAAATTTTACAGAATGCTGAAAAATGTAGAAATAAAAAATCAGCAGGTACAAACAGTCATTTAACACATTTGAACACAGTGATTTTTGGTCAATGTGACCCTGGAAAAACCCCCTACAACTCTTGGGGAAAACCAGTTCGGGAGCTCTTCTTTATTTCTGAAAATGCCTTTTTTACAGTGAGAAATGTTCAACAAAAAATCAGCAAGCAAATTTACAACTTATCTCTTTTCCCGTGCCTCACAGCGAACTAGAAATTACAGCAAACAGGACAGCAATAAATGCTGTACGGCCTCCTTGATTTTCGTGCCCACTTTCAGCATTAAATGCTGCTGTACGGCCTGCATTAAATGCACTGTACGGACTGCAATAAATGCGGTGTATAGACTTTGATTTGCGTGCAGAAAAAACAGCAAACTGCTCCTCAATTTCTGTGCAAACCACTCCTTGATTTCTATGCAAACCAGCTGTACGGATTTCTAGAAAATCGTGCCAAAATCAGCCTTTCTCTGTGTGCTGAATCAGCTGTACAAATCTGCTCAATTGCTACCTTGGAATGTGTGCCAAGCTGCTGTCTCCTTCTCCTCCTTGTCCAGAAATCTCCCTTGCTCTCTTGCTCTCCTTCTCTCAATCTGCTCATGAAAGAAAATGAATGACCTTTTGCCTCCTTTTCCTCCTTTAATCTAATCCTAAGTGACTTTTGGGTAACCTCTAAATCCAATGACTGAAATAGATTGAGATCTAGGGCTGAGATTAAATGCTCATTTAAATCTCACTTTTTATTTTTTAACTCACCCCACTTTAATAAAGACCCACTTAGTCATTTATTTCCAAAGTCACTTTTCCTTTCTAATTTTAGATTAACTTTATTAAGGTCACTTTAAAATTAGGCTTTAGTAACTTTATCACTTAAAGTCACTTTTAAATTAGATTTAACTTTATAATAATTATAAAGTTACTATAGGAGAAAAATTAAATTTCTTTTGGACACTTCCCTAAGCCAAAGATCAAAGAGAACCACCTATCCTCCG
>APFE030110287.1:111421-130732 GCA_000404065.3 Pinus taeda | reverse complement strand
GCATATCACCTTCCCAGTGTAAAGGGTGCGATGCATACTGAATGGCCCCTCTGTAGGGTGCGATGGTCGGGAATGGACAAATGGTAGGGACAATTTGCGAGGTGGAAGATCATGGAATCTTTCAGAAGCTTCCCCTCTGACACTTGCCTCTCTGTTTTCGACCAGTGATGAGTAAGAGATCATCAGTCTCCAAGTGGAATCAAGAACTGTCAGAGAGAGGACACTAATCAAGACCCCAAAAGATGACTCACCTCCCTACAATCATCTACATATGGATCCCTCATCACAGAGATCCGGACGCTGGAATTTTGTATCTTGTAGAGAAGTGTTGTTGGTTTTCTGGTGAAATTTCATAGTGTTGGGTGATCTAAGCTTTACTTGAGGTGAAGAAGGGCTTTCTTGCTGGAGGATGATGTTGGGTCAAAACATATTGTTGTAATCCTCTTGCTACTCTTGCTACTCTTGATCTTAATAAAGTTATTCAAGTATTCTTGTATGTTTGTTTATATATGCATTTGTATGGTTAACACATATCTGTTCCTGTGTTATTTATGAATATAGATCTCTGTTCTTCGATAGTAGTATGCTGCTTTGATTTCACAGGTGCTCTTTGAGGCTGGGCAGACGAAGAAGAAGCGGAAAAGATCTATCAGGAAGGAGAGGAATCAAACAAGGAAACCAAGCGCAAGACTAAGGTTGGTGTCCTTTTTTCCACTCTTATCTACTTTCATAAAGGAAAGCGAAAGTAGACTTTACTTGTTTGTTTCTAAGATAGCTACCAGTATTAGTGGGAATAACAGCTCTAAGTGGACACTATTCCTGGTAACAATTGGCCAATTCGCAAACTTTAGAGGGATCAATATTCAACTCACATCCTCCACCTATGTGGCTCAAATACACTAAGGAATTTTTCCCGAATTCACATTTAGACATATTCAGAAATAACTGTTCTTTTCTAAAGACATCCAACACTTTCCTAACATGATTGACATGCTCTTCTCGTGATTTTCTGAATATCAAAATATCATCTAAATAGACAATTACAAATTCATTAAGAAATGATCATAAAACATCATTCATAACTCGCATGAATGTAGCTGGAGCATTGCAAAGACCAAAAGGCATAACCAACCACTCAAATAATCCCTATTTTGTTTTAAAAGCAGTCTTCCAAATGTCCTCCTCAGCTATTCTTACTTGATGATATCCACTTCTCAAGTCTAATTTTGTGAAATACTTTTCATTTTTCAACTAATCTAGCAAATCATCTATTTTGGGTAGTGGGTATCAATTCTTTATTGTAATCTTATTTAAAGCTCAATAATCTACAAACATGCACTAGGTTCCATATTTCTTGGGTACCAAAACAATTGGTGAACCACATGGCAAAGTAGAGGGATGAATTACTCCATTATCTAACAATTCCTGGACTTGTTTCTTAATTTCTAAGATTTCCAGAATTGACATTCGATACATACCAATATTTGGGAGTGGAGAGTCCTATTGTAGCTTAATTTAGTGTTGAATTCCCCTTTTTGGTAGCAATCCTTTTGGTTTTTGAAAAATGTCTCCATATTGATTGACCACATCAAAAAATTCAACTTCACATCACAACTTGCAAAGGATTCCTTCATTGAGTCATTCTTTTACTTGATCATAAGAAGCACAAGACTCTTGTTGGAATTGACCAATCGTTTCATTTCACCTGCGTTTGCCAAGAAATAATAAGTTTTTTGTGATGGGATCTCACAATGTACTCCACTCCGTTTTTGAACAAATGATATTTGTTTTCAAATCTATGGAAAATTACTTTCCTGTCAAGCAGATATAGGCTTCCCAATACAATCCCTGATATATCCAATGGCACAACATCTAATTCAACTTCATCAAAGAAACTGGTAGTGATTGCAAATCTGAAAACACATTTCCGTGTGACCTGCAAATTGGCATCCATAGTTATCCAACCCAATGGATACAGTTTATGATGAGGCATGGTTTCCAGATTCATTTTCTTGACCAAATCCGTAGAAATCAAGTTGACTTGATATCCACTGTCAAACATCATATCAATTTTCATATGTTTGGAAATAACTCGGATGTGGAACAAATCGATTCAGTTTTTCTCATTTGAAACACTGTGAGAGTTATTTTCTTTGCTGGTACTTGCTACGACTACCTCTTTGCTTTCTTTTGCAAGGAATCCCTTCGTGACTGTGGCTGCGATTTTTGTTTCATCTCCTTAGTCTGAACCCGAGTATTTTTGTGCAACAACGTTTGTCCTTTGTTTCCCTTTATTGCTAAATTTCTTCGGTCATAATTTCGGATGAAGCTTCCAACAATGTGCTTCATCATGTGCCTCCTTGGAACAATTCTTGCACACAGGTTTCTCCCCTTCTTTTTTAGAAGAATGAATTTTCTTCCGCTTTCCTTTAAATTTATTCCCCTTTTCACCACTATGAAATGGATTCTTCTTACCTTCTTCTTGTATATTTTCCCCTCTTGCTTTGAGGTGTGTAGCTTGAATACAATCCTCATCAAGATTCGTTGGACTAAACATAAGAATAGTATGTCGAAGATAGTTATGCAACCCTCCTATGTATTTCAACAAGGTATCCTGTGACTGTAAGCCCACTCCTAACATAAGGGCTCTTTTCTTAAACTTTGAGTATACTCTTGCACATTTTGACCTTTCAACTGTCTAAAATTTTGCCAATTCATGATAGCTTTTTTCATATGAGCTAAAGGGTAGAACTGTATTTTTATAGCAACAATGAAATCAGACCAAGTATTAGAGATCTTACTGTTGAACCTCAGAATTACCCTCTCCTTGACAACTTTTCTCACTTCTTTCCCTTGTTTTCCTATACGAATACAAATCCCCATCAACGATAAACGATAGATTTTGTCTTAAGGAGGGCATTAAGTGATTGACATGTTATATTTTTATTTTTTTTCTATTTGAATAAGTTTTTTCAAATTAGCTACAAAACGCAACCTATTCTACAACTAACTTTGTATTTCGTAGCTACTTCCATGGTCTGGAAGGTTCCACGTGTCAAATGAAGAAACTGGGCACATGGGCATCTCTAGAATTGGCTCCACATAAATCATATCCTAGTCACTTAGCCCATATCGATAAGAAATCCAGCTCAAGACCACAGTCAAAGGTGGAGTCAAACATATGAAACCCAGAAGCAATAGGACTCTTTGTCTACCCTTTCGTGGTTAATTAATAAATCCAACAATTCTGTTGCAGCATTAACTTGTATCAACCACCGGTGTTAACGATTCTTTGCAACCATATTGATCGAATTCAAGTCACCTGTAGCTGATGAAATATTTACACAGTCCTGCTGTCATATTTTTCTCAAAGACAGTTATGAATATTTTCTTTTAAATACTAGTTGTACAAAACCGAGAGGGGTTCGAAGTTTTTGATGTATTACGTTCAGACTACAGCGTTGTAATTTTGGACTTTTGTTCCTATTTATAATATAAAGTCATGTGTTGACCAATGATAGTTTCAAAGAGCATTTTCAATTAGTTAGAAGCTCAACCTAGTTAGTTGCAAAGGGCCCCTGCACTGAAGGACGTTTTCTTTTCATTTGTTTTCTGTTCAATTTTAATTTCACCATTTGCATTTAGTAGTGTTTCTAACTTAGGTTGATTTCTTGTAGTTTTATTTCTTTTAGTTTTGATCAGTAGAATAATGTTAGAATTCCATTGTGCAGTCTTGTTTCTCCAATCCATTTCATAAAGGAAACAAATTTGTTTCTAAACAAAGTAAGGTTGAAAGTAATGAGAATGCATTGTTGACTAGTTTACTCAATGTTTTTGTTATTTATTTTCTAGTTCAAATTGTCAATGCACTGTGTTAACGAATGTTTTTGATCACCATTTCAAGCTGATACCCATCCTAAACTAAATGGTTAAACATTCACTTTACACAATGGTTGAAACCAATAAGTTATTTTCTGCATGTTTTATTTTGTTCTCTAGATCATAAAGTACATAAAGTTGCTTGTATTCCATCTCAAGAAGGTTATCTTTCAAAATTGAAGGTTAGAGTAACTAGAAGTACTTAAGTTAATTTCATTCTCTGTATTTGTTTCAACATGCCTTACAACTTCACCTTTTAATTTTAAGAATTAGAGTCATGACTTAGGATTAATGACAAGATAGGACATATACTCTGTTTTACCTTCTTTTAACTTAGATTTTGACTAGTCTTAAGCTCTTGGTTCACCTTTAGGAAGTTTAGATACAATTTCTCATAGTTCAGTTTGTACATCATTAGGAATCAAAGAACAGAAACCCCCAAAACAATATAAAAATACAAAACAATGAAGTAGGAAGGGTTAACTAAGCACATATAGTGCACTACACTTCATTAGGTTACAAACCTCGGTTGAGAATTCATGCAAGCAATTTAGGACACTAAATTGAATAAACATTTTGGTGTCATTGCCAGGGAAGTGCAATTAGGTAACCTTATCTCTTACATTAAAAAAAAATGATATGCATATAAAAAGAGACTCTAGGGTTAGATTTATAGCTAGAGGAAAGAGTTCAATTCCTACAACACCACCTACTCCACTAATAACAAGAAGAGATACACCTCCATCTCAAGCTCATACTCCTAGCCATAGAACTCCTGAATTTCTAAGGTTAGAAATCCAATCAAAAGGATCTCCCATTTCATCTACTGAGACAGTTTTGGAGGAGAAAATTTTTGGATCTCCAGCAGAAGGAGTAACCTTTTTCACCTCCACATGGGAGCACATTTTAGTTGAAGAATTAGGAATACCTAGTGAGGAAGAAGAAGTAGAACCTCTCTCCCACATACCATTAATAGAGGAATCAGAGGAAGAGAAAGTAACCTTGCAGGTTGAACCTTATACTAACTCTGAAGAAACAATAATGGCAGAAGAAGGAGAGGATGGAGAATTCACACTGTTTGGAGGAGGAGGTGGAGGAAATAATGGAGGAGGTAGAGGAAATAATGGAGGAGGCAGAGGAAATAGGGAAATAGATAATTATTTTGGATTCCCTAGAGTGGATGAAGAAACAAATTCCACAATGAAAAATATCTCACCTTCTGTCCTCCCAAATTTCCATGGGTTAAAAAGTGAGGATCTTGAAACATTTTTATTTGAGTTTGAAGTATTGTGCAGAACCTATGATTACTTATAAGACTCTCAAAAACTTAAGTTGTTTCCTTCAACATTGAAAGAAGCTGCTTTGAAGTGGTTCATGGGGTTAGTCACTCAATCCATTAGAACATGGAATGACATGAAGAAAGTGTTTCTGGATTACTGCATGCCTACCAATCACAAGGATGAAGTGTTCAAAATGATGCAAATAGAGGATGAAAATTTAGAAGATTTAATTGAGAGATTCAACTATAACTTGAAAATAGAAAAGATGGATAATTTAGATGAAGATGCCTTAAAAGTTTTTCTATTAAAAGCCATTAGAGATGAGTGGATAGATATCCTTAACATGATGGGGAAGGGAGATATCTCTCAACTCCCATTAAGTGACATAGGAGAATCATGTGTTCATCTCTCAAGAGGGAAATACAAAACTGGGAAAGGTCCAAGAGATCCTTTTCTTGTTAGAGTAAATAAATCTGCAATTGGATCAGTGAGTAGGGAAAAAATTGGGAATATGCTTGATGAATTTAAAATAGGTATTCTAGGGAGCCTTAGTGAGAAAATAGACACCCTTAAGTTGCAAAACAAGCAGAAAATTGAGGCTGACACTTTAGCTATTTTTAGTCCCAAATGCAAAAAAAAAAAAAAAAAAAAAAAAAAAAAAAAAAAAACACACACACACACACACTTTAAGAGAATGCCCTATGGATGAAAAAATCATAGAAACTTGTGTGATTTATTCAGAAAACCATGAGACCAAGGGTTGTCCTTCATTCCAGGTCTTAAGTTTGTTTTTCAAGAAGAAACAATTCCAAATTCAGCAGAATCTCTTTGCTTTGTCTTTAGAAGACCTTAGCAGGGGCCACAAAATTAGGGATTTAACAATCAAATGTATCTTCAGCCCCCACCAAATTGGAATTCTTGGCAACAACCTTGGCCTCAACCTCAATCTCAATCTCAGCCTTGGGTTCAAGGAATACAAAATCCTTATGGAAAATTTTCTCAATATTATCAATATCCTCCATCATATCAAAATTATCCTCCCCCACAAATTCCACAACAAAATCAGCTGCCACAACTTCAAAATCAGAACCCTCAACTGTCACTACCATTTCCACAACAAATGCCACAACAAAACCAAAATCCTCAACTCTTACTACCATTTCAGCAGAGACCAAATCAACTACCTGCCCAACCATTACCAAACCCCAACAATATAAATCCTTAGAATACTTACATGGTGGAAGGACAACAATTTCCAGCATATATGATCACTCCTCTAGATCTCAATGATGTTCAACTAAGATCTAGTAGGATATTAGAAAAGGAAAGGCCTTTTGTAGTTATTCAGGAACAAGACAATTTTGAGGAAGATTCTCTACAGCCCAATAAAAGTTTTGAAGGAACATCTTTCCAAAACCAAAATACTGGAAAAGAAAAACAAAAAGAACCAATGAACTCAACTCCTATCATTGAGCAACCAGTATCTACTTCTGCAACTCCTTTTCCTGGAAGATTATAAGTTGATAAAGGAGTAGAAAAGCAGATTATGTTTCCTAATTATGATTTTCTAGATGAATTGAAAAATGTCTATATCAAAATCCCTTTGTTACCATCCATTAAGGAGATTCCAATCCTAGCTAAAACAATAAAGGAGTTGAGCATAAAGAAACCAGGAAGAAAAGCAAAGGAAACAAAAAGAATTCACCTCATAGGAAAAATAGTAGATTAATGATGGGAAAAATTGCCATTCAAAAATATGTAGATCCAAGAAGTCCAATGTGAAAACACGTATCAATGGAGTTGAAATTCCAAATACATTGATTGATTTAGGAGCAGATATAAACATCATGAGCAAACAAACCATGGAACAACTCAAGCTTCCTAATCTTCTTTACACACCTACATTACTGCAATTAGCAGACATATCTGTAATCAAACCAGATGGTGTGTTAGAAGATATTTCAATATCCTTATATTCTTGGAATACCTTGTTGATTTTATGATTTTAACCCTCAAGAACAATCTAGGAGGACATCCACTTATATTAGGAAGACCTTGGTTGGCCATAGCTGATGATTTCATTAACTGTAGATTTGGTCACATGTATATTTCTGATGGGAATTCAACAAAGAAATTCACTCTATATCCTCCAGCAAGAAAAATCACAGAAATAGATGACAAAGAATGGATTGATGATGAAAACGACATTCAACCTCTCTTTACTATTTCAGACATTAGTGAAGATAGTCAAATCTTGAATACAATGGAAAATTTTGAATCATCTCTAGAATATGAACATGATCAATTCCAAGAAAAATCCATATTGAATATTTGTCATCTAGGCAGATGTCTCTTTATTCTGTGGAAGAATTTGGTAGCTCTACAATTGAAATCTTACGAGGGAGAACACTAAACATAAACAATAACTTGGAGAAATTACAACAAGAAAAGCTAATCAAAACATTACAACAACAATATGTTGCATATGCATGGGAATATACTGACATGAAAGGAATTAGTCCTAAGAATTTTATACATCACATCTACATTGAGGAAAATTGTAAACCCATTAGGCAACCTCAAAGAAGGATGAATCCAAATCTTAGGGAAATTGTGAAAGAAGAGCTACAAAAACTGTTGAATGTAAATTTATTTACCCAATTTCAAACAACCAATGGGTTCCCCTTTAGTGATTGTGCCTAAAAAGAATGGTAAATGGAGGGTGTGCATTGATTATTAAGAATTGAGTAAAGCTACCCTTAAAGATCATTTTCCTTTACCCTTTATAGATCAAGTGTTAGATGCATTAGCAGGTAAGAAGTATTTCGCATTCTTGGATGGTTTTAGTGGTTATAATCAGATTCAGGTGGCACCTGAAGATCAAGATAAAACCACATTTACTTGTCTATGGGGAACCTATGCCTACCGAGTACTTCCTTTTGGATTATGTAATGCACCTGCAACATTCCAAAGAGCAGTACTAGGAAATTTTTTTTTTTTTCTGATCAAATACATGATTGTGTAGAGGTATATATGGATGATTTTACAGTCTATGGGAATACATTTGAAGAAGCTTTGGAAAACTTGGAAAAAGTTCTTAAAAGATGTAAGGAGGCAAACCTTTCACTAAGCCATGAAAAATGTTTTATGATGTTTACAGAAGGGATTGTTTTAGGACATCACATTTCAGGAGATGGGATTAAAGTTGATAAATCTAAAGTTGAAGTCATCTTTAAGTTATCAATTCCAAATTGCCAAAAGGATGTTAGAAGTTTTCTAGGATTTACAGGATATTATAGACCATTTATAAAAAATTTCACTAAAATAGCATCCCCACTCTTCAAACTACTCACCAAGGATTGTAAATTCAATTGGAATCATGATTGCCAGTTAGCATTTGAGACTTTAAAAACAAAAATTTCTGAAGCAGCCATCTTGAGAGGTCAAATTGGAAACCACCTTTTCACATTTCAAAAGATGCTTCAGATATATCTCTAGGAGCTGTATTAGGAAAAAAATATTTGATTCCCTGTGCCATCTACTATAAAAGTAAGAATTTGACTCCCATTGAGTTAAATTATACTGTAACTGAAAATGAATTTTTAGTTGTTGTTCATGCCATCAACAAGTTTAGACATTATATAACAGGCTATGAAAAATTTGTTCATATAGATCAGTCTGCAATTAGATACTTAATGAATAAACCTATTACTGATGACAAAGTTACAACATGGCTATTACTCTTGCAAGGATTCAATATTACTGTGCTAGATAGACCTGGAAAACAAAACACAATTGTTGATTTCTTATCCAAAATTCAAAATATAAAATATGACACTCCGGTTGAAGATATGTTTCCTGATGAATATCTTTTTGCAGTGACTACTCAGACCCCTTGGTTTGCAGATATTGCCAATTACTTAGTCACAGGGAAATTTCCATCACATTTGTTTCATAGACAAAAAAATAAAAATCATTCAAATATGTGCAAGATACTCATGGATAACTAATGAATTGTATAAAAGAGGTCTAGATCTCATGATCAGAAGATGTGTTAGGGAAGATGAATTGCCTGAGATTCTTAAGGCATGTCATGATGAACCATGTGGTGGACACTTTGTTGACAAGAGGAAAACCTATAAAATCCTTTCTTTAGGATATTATTGGCCATCCATCTTCAAAGATGCCAAAGAATATGTCAGGAGGTGTGACAACTGCCAAAGGGTAGGAGAACCTGCTTGTTTAAATGAAATGGCACTACAAATTCAAGTACTCATTGAACCTTTTGAAAAATGGGCCTTGGATTTTTTTGGACCAATTAATCCCCCATCTAAGCAAAAGAAGTATATATTGGTATGCATTGATTATGTCACTAAATGGGTAGAGGCTAAAGAATTACCTTTTGCTAATGAAAAATCTGTAGTTAATTTTCTTTTTGAGGACATCTTCACTCGTTTTGGTGTTCCAAAAGAAATTGTGATAGATCAGGGATCTCAATTTACATCTAAAATGGTGAAGAGCCTTGTGGAAGATTACAATATCAAACATAGGAAATCTACCCCCTATCATCCATAAGCAAATGGTCAAGTTGAATCTACAAATAAGGTGATTGAAGGAATTCTCACTAAGACTATGCATCTACATATAAGAGATTGGGCAGAAAGGCTTCCTAAAGCCTTATGGGCTTACAGAACTACATGGAGGAACACAACGGTACATACACCCTATGAACCTGTTTATGGGAAACAAGTCATGTTCCTTATAGAGTTTCAAATCAAAACCTTCAAGATGGTAGTCCAATTGGGACTGGATTTATCAGAGGCACAGAAACATAGATTGGAGCAACTCAATGAGCTTGATGAAATCATGCAAGATGCAGTTCAAAGAACCAGTATAGTCCAATAGCAGAGGGCTAAATGGCATGATAAATATATCATGGAGAAGAAGTTTCAAGCAGGAGATTGGGAACTATTGTTCGATTCAAGATTCAAAGATTTTCAAGGGAAGTTTCAAATTCATTGGCTTGGGCCATATGAGATTGAAGAAGTCTTTAATAATGGAGCAGTAAGGATAAGGACAATGGATGGAAGCAAAATACCTCTTCTTGTGAATGGTCATCGGTTGAAGATATATCAGAAACGAATTTCAAGAGAGGAGTTCATTAATATTTTCCAGAATAACTCTGAAATGAAGCTAGTGAATAAGAATCCTTCTTATCCACTAACTTAGCCTTTATTTTTCCTTAAAAAATGACAAAAAACAAAATTGTATGAGGTTGAAAGCCAATCATTGATTGGCATACTTATACAGAAAATATAGGGTGAAAATCAAAGATTTCTGACATCCTATATTTTCCATTTCCTTTCTGTAATAAGTAGTGACAAAAAGCTACATTCATTTACAATTTAGAGTCTACAAATTCATAGTCTCATTCCATCTCATTCTATTTTCATTTTATTTTACAGTTCCATTTCATCTCATAGTCATATTTCATTTACATTTTATTTTTACAGTTTTTACTCCATTTCACCCTATCTCCCATTTTATCTCACATCTCATTCCATCTCACTGTCATAACCCATTTCCATTTCATTCTTACACTCATATTCCATAAGCCATACTTTACTTTTCCTTCTTTTCACATTCTGCGGTTGATTCCATTCTGTAGCTAATCTGATTCTGTAGCTACAACCTACTTATCAACTCTAGCACAATTGTACAACTCACAAATAAATCATGAATGCAGGAAATTGAAGAATCAAGTTTGGGAGACCAACCATGCTAAAAGTACCTATGGATCAACACCAAATGAGTTATCAAGAAAAATGTTAAGCTATAAAGGTAAAATGCAAAATTTATTTCAAACTGCAAGTTAAAAACGTAAGTCATGTATAATATGAATAATCGTATGTCTCCTTAACAAGTCATCATTTGATTTGACTGCCACTTCATTATACCACATCTCCGCCACATATTCCATACTCAGTACCAAACAGTCCATAATAATTTCATCATATCACATCTTTGCTACACTCTTCATAGTCTGTACCTAAACAGTCCCTAATAACTCCATTTGTTAACGGTCAAGACTACAATGTGACCAATGTATACACGCCTCTCCAAAACCTCACTGTCTACTTATTCCATGCAAACCCATAGTTCTTTTTCAACATACCCGTAGTCAGTCCATTTCATAAACCAGAAGAGTAATTTTGAAGGTTAATAAATTCCACGAAACAGAAGCCATGGGACTCATTGTCAAGACAGAGCCAATAGGAGCAAAATATATGGAGGAATTCCCACAACCCAAGGAGATGTTGTAGAAGGTTGGATGGCTCAATTTCATTAAAAACTTTGATGGCTTCCACAAATAGATCGCAAAATATTTTGCTAGATCATTCGATGGTACAAAAGTAGAAATTGAAGACATTAAGTTTGCAGTAACAGAATCCTACATAGCAGAGGCTACAAAATTGCCAAGACATGGTGAGAGATGGTTCAAAAACAAGGAATTCCATAGTGAATCATGGAAAGTAATCCTCAAGAACCTAGGTATGGATGTCTCTGTGTTTAGAAAAGGAATTCCTATTTTAGCACTTAAAAATAAATGGAGAAGCATGATTTTGATATTACAGAAACTCATTACCTGTGAGGGGAGATTCAGGTGCATGTATGTCTATCATAGATGTTTATTGATGAACTTTCTAGAAAATGGAGACATCAACCTCCTTTTCTTCCTTCTAAATACTTTAAGAAGGATGGCTTCAAATGTAGAGAAGAAAATAGAATTCATAGACACAACCATGTACCATCATGGGTTGGTAGAAACACTGGTTGAGTTTCATTTGAAAAGAATAGGAGATACTTGGGAAAATTTCCTGATAAGAAACTATTTCCAAGAGGCACCTGAATCACCTAAAGAGGGTAATGTCAGAAGGAGTAGGAGAAAGAAGATCGGTATAACCATTCAAAGCAAACTTGATTCCTCCACACAGAAAAATGATGAAGAGTTAGTCTCTGAAAAACTGACAAAGATTAGAGAGCAGATCAAGCAAAAAGGGAAGATGAAAAAGAAGGCTGGTGGAATTACTGGAACAAATCTGAATCTTCATTACAACAAGATGATGAACAATTAATATCTGAAAAGTTGACAGATATTAGGAAACAAATCAAGAGAAAAGAAATGATAGGAAAGGAGAAAAAGGTTACAAAGGAGGAGAACATAA
The DNA here is from genome assembly GCA_000404065.3 of Pinus taeda. Classification (NCBI taxonomy): domain Eukaryota; kingdom Viridiplantae; phylum Streptophyta; class Pinopsida; order Pinales; family Pinaceae; genus Pinus; species Pinus taeda. The sequence continues at coordinate 118,347 of APFE030110287.1, read as the reverse complement.
GCCCTCTACAACTTAGAAGGAGCTCTAGACTCCGAGGTATGGTAAAGAAGGTATCATCAAAGGGAATAGAGTTCATAAATCTAGAAGAAGAAACCCCAGTACCATCTCCTAATAATCTTCCATTTACACACAGTCCTCAAAATTCTATTGAACAATAATTCGAAGGCAACCCCAACAGAGGATCTCTGGGCATAGACCCAGTGTAGCAACAAATATATGATTATATATAATCATTGGAGAAGAAAAGTGCCTCAATGGATATAGAATCCTCAACCAATCTAGAACCCTCTGTCAATCCACAAGAACCTCTCACTGACTCTCTCAAACAAGAAATCTATAAGTTAGAGATATTGAACTGACATATCAAGAAAGAAAATGAAACCCTGAGGGAACAAGGTGAATTGGATAAAGTTATTCATGATAATACAATACTGCACCTAGGGCTATGGTACAAGAAGAATAGGAAGTTGAAGAGGAAGAATAGAAGCTTGAACAAAACAATCATCAACCGTAAATACAAGCTTCTTATGAAGAAACCCAGGATGGTAGTCACTTCAAAGAGGAGCAAAAGAAGAAAATTAGATGTACTAGCAGAAGTGTCTAAGCAAATGCAATAGGAAAGAAGAATTCACATTTATGGCAAATTGCATGGGGACATGCAATGATTTTGTAGTGGGGGTATGTTGAACCTCAGAATTACCCTCTCCTTGACAACTTTTCTCACTTCTTTCCCTTGCTTTTCCATAAGAATACAAATCCCCATCAATGATAAATGATAGATTTTGTCTTAAGGAGGGCATTAAATGATTGACATATTATATTTTTATGTTTTTTCTATTTGAATAAGTTTTTGCAAATTAGCTACAGAACACAACCTATTTTGTAGCTAACTGTGTATTTTGTAGCTATTTCCATGGTCTGTCAGGTTCCAGGTGTCATACGAAGAAACCGACCACATGGGCATCTCTGGAATTAGCTCCACATGAATTCTATCCTAGTCACTCAGCCCAGATTGATAAGAAAGCTAGCTCAAGACCACAGTCAAAGGTGGATTCAAACATATGAAACCTGGAAGCAACAAGACTCTTTGTCTACCCTTTTGTGGTTAATTAATAAATCCAACAGTTATGTTGCAACATTAACTTGTATCAGCCACCTGTGTTAATGGTTCTGTGCAACCAACTTGCTCAAATTCAAGTCACCTGTATCTGATCAAACATTTACACAATCCTGTTTTGATACGTGTAGACCACTTGTAGCTAATTTTCCTCAAATATAGTTATGAATATTTTCTTTTAAATACTGGTTGTACAAAACCGAGAGGGGTTCGAAGTTTTTGATGTATTAAGTTCAGACTTTCAACTCTGTAATTTTGGACTTTTGTTCCTGTTTATAATATAAAGTTGTGTATTGACCAATGATTGTTTGAAAGAGAATTTTCAATTAGTTATAAGCTCAACCTAGTCAGTTGCAGAGGGCCCCTGCACTGAAGGAGGTTTTCTTTTCATTTGTTTTCTGTTTAGTTTTAATCTCACCATTTTCTTTTAGTAGTGTTTCTGACTTAGGTTGATTTCTTTTAGTTTGATTTCTTTTAGTTTTGATCAGTAGCATATTGTTATAATTCAATTTTGCAGTCTTGTTTCTCTAATCCATTTCATAAAGGAAACGACTTTGTTTCTAAATAGAGTAAGGTTGAAAGTAATGAGAATGCATTATTGACTAGTTTACTCACTATTTTTGTTATTTATTTTCTACTTCAGATTGTCAATGCATTGTGTTAACGAACGTTTTTGATCACCATTTCAAGATGATACCCATCCTAAACTAAATGGTTAAACATTCACTTTACACAATGGTTGAAACCAATTAGTTACTTTCTACATGTTTTATTTTGTTCTCTAGATCATAAAGTACAGAAAGTTGCTTGTATTCCATCTCAAGTAGGTTATCCTTCAAAATTGAAGGTTAGAGTAACTAGAAGTACTTAAGTTAATTTCATTCTCTGTATTTGTTTCAATATGCCTTGCAAATTCACCTTTTAATTTTAAGAATTAGATTCATGACTTAGGATTAATGACAATATAGGACAAATACTCCGTTTTACCTTCTTTTAACTTAGATTTTGACTAGTCTTAAGTTCTTGGTTCACCTTTAGGAAGTTTAGATTCAGTTTCTCATAGTTCAGTTTGTACATTATTAGGAATCAAAAAACAAAAACCCCCAAAACAATATAAAAATATAAAACAATGAAGTAGGAAGGGTTAACTAAGCACATATAGTGCACTACACTTCATCAACTTACAAACCTCGGTTGATAATTCATGCAAGAAATTTAGGACACTAAATTGACTAAACACTTCTCATGTTTTTTTATCTCATATTGAGTCCTTGATTCCCATCATACAAGTGTTTCACCCTCCATTCTCAATGAAGCCAAATGAATCTTGATATTATCCTCTTGAAGGTTCTGAATTCTACAACACACCTCCAACTAACGAATCCAGTTATCCAGCTTCTCTGCATTAACTTCTCCATTATACATAGGCAACTCGAATTTAGCATCAAGCTTTAAAAAAAGTGATTTACCAACCCCTTTTGAAGAATGATGATGAGTATGAGTAACAGTGGTATTTGTGGAAGAGTGTGAAGATGCTTTCAATGAAGAAGATGAAGAATATGGTGGAGATGGTGGAGGTTTGCCTCCATTCCCATTACCTCCTTTTCCTTTATCTTGTTTTTCATTACCTCCTCCTAAAGATCCTTCTCCATTGGGAGGCTTGGAACATTCTCCTTGCAACATACTATTCCTCTCTTCATAGAGGACCTTAACCATCTCTGTCATATCAAAGAAAGCCTTTATAAAAGTCTTCTCATCTTCTGTCATGATAGGTTCTCCTTCATGAGTCATAATCTCAAGAGACTCAACTGCAACTTATGAAACTTGAGGATGTACTAGCGTAGAAGACTTTGGAAACCTTTCTCTTCTTCCACTTGACCCAATTTGAGGGCTTTCATCCAGCTTCCCTTCTCCTCTTTTGAGTTTTAACCTTGTAAGCATGACATAAACTTGCAAACAATTAAATCCTTCTTTCACTAAGCAAATCTAGTAAGAAAAAATAGTGCTCTGATTCCAACTTGATCTAAAATGGAGAAAATTAGTAATGTTGTGCTAATTCTGCATTCAGAATTAAACCCAAGATGCTTATCATTTTCTTTTGAAGTGCTTAAGGATTCAAAACTTTTGCTTAATAAATAGATTTTCATGAGAATTTCTTATGTAAATGTTATGAACAGTTTAACATAAAAACATATGCTAAACAACAACAATATAACAACAATGAACATCAAAATACAACACACAACAAGCACATGATAAAAGAGTTCACCCCTCCTCGACTACGTCTCCTTGGTCCAACTTCCAATGCTTGGGTCTCTCTATTATGCTCAAATTACATCAAAAGTGTGTTTTCAATGCTCAAATATCTCTGCAAACTGTCTCAATGAGTTCAGAATACTCCGAAATGGTTATCTAGCCTCTTTTTTCATCCAATTTGGATAAGAACTAAAGAATTTATGACTTCTCTGAGTTCCTCCACTAATTGTTCCACAAATTGCTCTAAAACCGGTAAAAAACTACATCTCTGCTCAAAAATTTGCTAAGGAAGTGAAAATTTTGCCACACCACGAGCCATATCCTGTCAGTTATATCGCAATTGCAATGGGCTAATTTGCGGGTTCTTAACACTGCAAAACGCTGCGATGCAGGGTTATGGACCTGATGGTATATTAAACTAGAACTTATAAAACTCCCGCGTCTGGAATCCTCTCGCTCATCATAATCAACGGTTCAATGGTGAAGGTTTTGTTACATGAAAACACTATGATTGAGGAGCCGTTGGGACTTTAAACTTCTACATAAACATGCATCATGTCTGAGGTCTATCGCCTTCAGAACTCACCTACGCTGGGGCTAATTCCTGTTGTCGATGCGATTGCATTGCATCACAACTCCAACCTTGTCCGGAGCTGATTTGTAAACCAAACCTCCTACCACTATGATATGTGATTTATGAGGGCCAATGGCGGGCTGCCACTTGGTGCCTCCTCATTCATTGAAGACCTTGCCACATCACCCTAATTCTATCATGTAGGCAAGTCAAACTTGATCTTTGACTTGCTCTAAGTTTTGCATACGAACTCAGATTTGAGTTTCATTCACACCGTTGGATTCAGAATAATGAGCTCTTCAATATGAAGCTGATTTGAGAATATTCTAACACTTTTATTTTTCAACATAATTCTGCGCACTTGATCAATTCTAGGGCTAAAAGAGAGTCACACATGTGAAGAAGGAGAGGGTCTATCTACTATCATAAAATCCCTCTATCAAAGTCAAATAAAATTCATTATTTGGGCTAAGAACATAGGCCTAAAGGGCCTCCCACTCAAGCGAAGAAGCAAGGAAGAAGAGAAAAGGTAATAAGGTTGTTCTAAAGCCTATTATAGTCACACATGCAAAGAGAAGGAGGTTTTCTCTATTGTTAGAAAAATCCTCACATTACAGTCATACAAGTTCGTTGGTTGGTGAAGAGAAGGAAGGGGTCATCATAAGGAAGGGTCTCATCAAATTTATCTCTTCTAGAGCAAGTGAAACAATATCTAACAACAATTGGAAGGAGGACAAAGTGACGAGAAATGAAGCGTCACAAGAAGGAAGTGTCGGGGAACAAAGTGCAGAAAGGAGGAAGGACTTGACTTATGCTTGGAGGATATTCTTGTGAAGGGTCTAGGGTTTGGGATTGATCAATAAGAAGCTTCAATAAGAGAAACTTACTAAAGGGTTTTCCTCTCAAGAGAAGAGAGGTTTTGGCTGTGACAGAGAGCCAACATCTTCGGTTCTTATTCTCATTTTTTTTTGTAGCAGTTTGATGAAGTACACACATATGCATTAATAATAATAAGAAGAAGATTAAGCTAGCAAGAAAAAGTGAAAAGACTCCACAAATTGTTATCAAGTTAAGAATAATCACACTACACCTAAATTCCCTTGATTCTTTAACACATAGATCATTGAATGGAGTAGTTTCCTTTTTCCCATAAATGCGTCATGTAAAGTTACCCAAATCCTGTGGTAATGCATAAAGTACTATATTAATCAGTTCCATATCAGAAATTATTTCTCCCAACTCTTGTAGTTTGTCCCTTATTTTAGATACCCTCATAAATTATGAGTCTATTCCTTATTCTTTTGATACATTCATTTTTTAGAGTTCTTGCCTTAATGATATCACTTCTCCTATAATTCTTACGAAGCAAAATTCTACAAGTTTGTCATATATTCATTTTGATGTTTCTAATTTTGATACATAGGGAATTAGGGGATAATTAATAGATTATATGAGAACACTTTAAGCCCTTATTTCTGCTTTCATGAATTTTGTGCGAGCTTGAGAATATTGCTTTGGAATTTTAGTAATTAAGCCCTTAACATGTTCCTTGTTAGGTCCCTCTAATACTAGTGTAGTTCCCTTATTTTTATTGTTAGTGTATCCACCTATTATTCTTGTTGTTCTCATGTATCGCCGATATTGTTATTTTTGTTCCCCATAGAAGCACACTATTGTTATTGTTGTGCCCTTACAGTATTATTGTTATGTAGGCTCTTATTATATTGACCCCTCAGACTCCTATATATTATACCTAGGAGGTCTTGTCATTTGTATCATCCAAGAATTGTTCATTTATGTAATGAAAAGGAGGTTTCTTCCTTGAATATTATAATTTTTAAGTCGTTGATCTATCTTTTTTTCTATTTTGTAAGTTGGTTGCATAACACTTGGTATGAGAGCTTTGGATTCTAGGGTTTCGCTTCTTCAAACATGTCATATTGGAATTTTTGTTGTAATTTTATTTTATATGAGGCTTCAGAAGCAGAAATTACGACCATGTGGAACCTAAATATTGGTGAATATTGTGTATGAATTTCATATCTTGGTTCACTATATTTTCAGAGTTATGATTCAAGGAAGATAGGGTTTTTGCAGGCTCCAAAATTCCATCTCAAACAACTGACCTAGGGAAGATCGTCATAACTTTCTCTTCGAGCATCAAATTTGAATTTCATAAAAAGTGAATGGAAGTACACAGGCTATAGTTTTTTGTATATCATTTTCAAGTCCAAAGTTTGAAACAGTGACACGCGGAACTCCGTACAATTTCACTCTAATGAGTTAGTCTATAATCAGGACATAATGGGATATTGGGTATAACTTTTTCTTGAAGTATCCAATATCAGTATGACTTGTGGAGTTGGAAAGAAGACTCAAAGTGATACCACAATATGAAATTTCAGACCTTGGAGATTTGAAATTACATAGATACATCATTTTCAATATCGAGCTCCTAAAAAGCAAGAAAAAGGTGTGTATTATTTTAATTTTTGCATAACGTTTGCTTGAAAAATCAGTTTGAAGTGATTCAAAAGGCATAGTGAAGCATAGGTATCATTATTTGATTCCAAAATTCCTCGAAACAAAAAAATGGACACACCTAATAAGAAAATAGAAAGTTCTTATATGACACATGAAGAAGAGGAAGAAATGCAACATGATATATCAAAATTACGATACCAAGTGCAAAATATCTCACTCTCGCAAAGAGTAACAAAAAATGAACTAGAAGCTAAGATGGATGGTTTGAAATATGACATACAAGCAATGATGAATTTCAATATGGAAGGTTTTAAGGATGGTTTAAAAACATAAATGAAAAGGGACCTGGAAGGTTTGAAGGAAGGTTTAAAAAAGTTGCTACAAGAAATGCTTCTGTTATGAAACCAGCTCAAGAAAAGATAGAAAAGATAGATCAACGCCTTAGAATTCAACCTCTTTGAGGGGGCAACCTCCTTTACATTACATAAATGAACA